>CM074990.1:793320-804822 GCA_037576825.1 Pangasius krempfi | reverse complement strand
AATACGATACAATATGATGTGATACGATATGATATATGAAACAATATTATATATGATATTATATGATACAATATTATACGATATGATACGATACGATACGATACGATACGATACGATATTATATGATACGATACGATACGATACGATATTATATGATACGATATGATGCGATATGTTACGATATGATACGATACGATATGATACGATATTATACGATACGATATGATACGATATGATACGATACGATACGATATTATACGATACGATACGATATTATACGATACGATATGATACGATACGATATGATACGATACGATATGATACGATATTATATGATACGATATGATACGATATGATACGATACGATATGATATTATACGATATTATATGATACGATATGATACGATATGATACGATATGATACGATATTATACGATATTATATGATACGATATGATACGATACGATATGATATTATACGATATTATATGATACGATATGATACGATATGATACGATATGATACGATATTATACGATATTATATGATACGATATGATACGATACGATATGATATTATACGATATTATATGATATTATACGATACGATATGATACGATACGATATTATACGATATTATACGATATGTTACGTCCCAAAAGGTTCTATGTTAGTTCTCCTAGTATCATCCCCTTTATCTTTTACATGTAACACACTTCAACATTTTGAAACTCAGAGTGTTTTATAGATTTTAGAGATTATTATCTGGACATTTCCTGTTGGTTATAATCTCTGTCTGCTTTTATAAAACTTCACGTTCACATCCAGCATGACTTTATCCACTATTCATTTTTTATTTATTTTTTTTTCCAAGAGAGAGATTTTAGAATGGAAAGAGTGCCAAGATCAAGACGGGAAACTAAACGAAATAGAAATACTGTTAATGTACGAAAGCGAGCGTAAAGCGTAACGTCTGTAAACTGAATGAAACGTTTTGAAAAGAAATAAAACGTTTTGTACTAAAGTCTAAAATGTCGTGTGGATCCGGGCTTTAACTCACTGGGCAGCACGCTGATGTTTAATACGTGCTGCATCCCTCATTTCTTCAGCTCTAAATCATTATTTTCTTCATACCTGGTTGTATTCTGCATGGTTTAGTGGGAAAGAGGTGGTGACACATGCATTAACACACTCCGGGGGGGGGTTACGCTGTAACAGCGAGGGAGCAGGAGGGCAGCGTGGATCCATGAGCAGGATTTTATTAAAGACTTGTTTTTTCTTTCCCCAGAATTTCTCCTGATTTCCACAGCTGAGTTTAAAACACAGAAAGCCTGCATGATGTGCTTCCTACACTCCTGGGCACAAAAGCCCGAAATGGCAAAATATTAATCCTTTAATGATCTTAACAACAGATCACTGGTCAGGAAATGAGCAGGAATGAAGCAGGTAGATGAAGGAGCTCAGTTTGGGAGATTTTCCCTCTGATTTCTGTAAATGTTTAAGTCTCGTGGCTCTTGATGAGCTGCATCAGGTGCAGCAGATCACCAGATAATCACTCATCTTCTAAGAAGAAAATCCCAGATGATATTTTTTGGCAAAGTTTGTACACCCAGACACGTGTTAGTCTGAATTTTACATCAAATATTTTAATCATTACCATGATTTTGCGTACAGGAAGACTGTAGAAGTGAATTTCTCTGTTTCTAGCTTTTCCCCAAACAGCAAAAGGAAACCAGCGAATGAGGCACAGGAGCTCTCAGGAGCACATCTGCTTCATTCCTGCTCATCTCCTCACCAATGATCTGTTCTTAAGACCATTAAAAGCTTCATATTTTGCCATTTTGAGCTCGGCTTGTTTTTTGCCAGGAGTGTATGTTTGAGACTTGAGTATAGGGACAGTCGATATAAATGCGCTTCCACTTCACGAGGCCAGTAGGAGCTCTCAAACTCCAGGTCATGAGAGAAACTCACAAATCCTCTTTTCTTTTATTCATTTAACAAATTAATATTCCAAATATCACTCCAACGCTGAAGACGGATTGTGTGTGCTGCTATTTTTGAAATGGTACTGTCAAGTTTTGGACATTTTTTTTCCTTGATCTAAAACATCAAGAAATCTATCACAAAAATATGCTGAAGCATTTATTGAATATGGATTTATAAACATTATCATAAATAAAGACCAAAATGCCAGGGCTCAGGGTCGCACCTGGGGTCATTTGCCCAAAAGGCTTGAGAACCGCAGCTTTCGAGTCTCCTGAACGAGGTGATGAAGTACAGCAACGGCTGCTGAGCGGTGACTAGATGGACAAGAAAAGGAGGCGGGGCTTGGGATCAGTCAATTAACCACTTAACAGGAGCTTTGTAATGTACATCGGTTATGTGTTACGCTAACAATATGACTATATGGTTAAGAGTTCTTTGTATGTCCCTTTGAGGAACCCTTTAAGGTTCTATAACAGAGTGTTTTCACTCGCTAATAACCCTGAAAGAACCTTTGTTTTTTTTTTGTCTAAAAGTGTGTATCATAGCACATTTTCCCACTTTGACGTGCAAGATTTATAATAAATGTAAAAAATGAGAAGCTCTCGGTTGCAGTAATCCGTGCTGACGGATCTTTCACTCTATAACTTTTATTCGTGGTGTTAATGAGTCACAGGAACCCTCCTACACGGAACATCTCCCGCTGGACGTGTTAAACCCCGGAGGACGACAAACAATAGGGACAAAAAAAGTCATGAAAGTAGTGAAAAGGCAGAAAATCCTCTCGTTCTCCCACACGCGGAGGTGTAGAAAGGACAGCTGGACAAACTTAATTTATATAATTTTCTTTCATGTGTTAAGGACGGTGAAGCACAAGTGTTGCTTTTTTAGATCTTTTTTTAAGTCTAATTTTTGTTTTTGCAGAAGAAAAACAAGGAATTGAAAACAATGATAAATACTGATGTACATGTACAGTACGTAGAACGGTGGAGTGAAGAATTAAATCTCTATGTTTATAGTTTCAATTTTTCAGCCTGAGCTATAAAAACTTTTCCTATTTAAGAATGTAATTTTCAGTCCAGTCTTTTCATATACTGAATGAGGGCTGACTTAGTGCTGCGCAAAAGCCTTCTGACGTGCATTAGTCCAGCTTCTCAACTCATTTTATCCTTTACCATTAAGTCACAACCTGCAAAGAAGAGTTACAGCTTCAATAAAGAGTTAAAGTTAACCCTTTTTCATTTATTTTAAGAATTTGAATAGTAACACGCCAAGCCTCCAGGCACCAAAACACAAAACACACGAAAATGCAACAAGGGCTAAAATCAAACATAACAAATACATTTTATCTTCGATATTTTTATTTAGAGTTAATCTAAGACTCTATCATAGTTTTTTTAAATGATTAGTTTCATTTAGACTGAAGTTCTGAATGTCTCACACATGAGCTGGATATGTAAAAAAATATATACATTCTTTAACTTCCTACAAATAAAAAATACAAGCTGATGGAAGAGAGAAAAACCCACTTCTGCACTGAACGTAATGAAACACGACCCTCTTACAGGGAAGGAACTTTTGTGTGTATCACTCGCTTTTAAGGGGTAAAGATAATTGAGACGCAGCCCAATTAATCCTAAGACAACACTGTCGAGCGTTTATCGTATGCTTTAAGATCATATGCATCAGTCGATTCCATGAATCACCTGATATTATGTTTTGTGAGGTGTATTGATTGCAGTGAGACACAACCCTTGTACATTCCTTCGCTGGTGCTTTTTTGTTAAGTGTGAAATAAGACAAAGCTGGATGCAGTGTGTGTGTATGTGTATGTGTGTGTGTGTGTGTGTGTGTGTGTGTGTGTGACTTTGCTTTAAGCTGAAAAGCTTTGTGCAAAAAACTTTGTCCAAAAGAATCACAATTAAGTGAAGTGCAAAACTTAAACATTATATCACCTGCCGGATGTGAAATGAGACACGACCCTGTAATCAAAAAAAAAAAAAAAAGTAATAGAACTTGAGAATAGTAGAGGGCCTAGGAGAGAACCTAGTGGGACATCGGATCATAACCGATTGTAGACATCACTTAAACACTGTTTATCCGGTGTAAGGTGCATGAAATGAGACGCAGCCCGTCTAGCACTGAGGAATAATCATTTGCTATCATGTGTATTGGGGACACAGATCTCATGCTTCACTTGCTGTAAGACATAAAGATTCAATCACGCGATCACTGGCAGGGTAAAATCTATTCCCATGCTTGGCAGAAGCGAAACGAGACACGACCATCTGAGAGAGAAAGAAAACACGGTATGCAACGGCTGCATCACTCGCTTCAAGGCATAAAGCTTTAACTACAGTGTGAAGCGAGGGACCAGCGCTCATCTTCAGCGCACTTCCACTTCACTTCACTCACGCTCCATTCCCATGCTAGCCGGCGGCAACACGGAGAGAGAGAGAGAGAGAGAGAGAGAGAGAGAGAGAACTTCTCCCGGGGAATTAAAAATGAGCCGATAAGAATAATAACAATTATAATTGGGAGGGTGCCGTCCTGCTGTGGGATCTAACATGGCCGCCGGAGCCCCAGCTGTGTGTCGCTGCTTAATTACCGCACTTTAAACATGGATGAGGCCCCTGTGTGCAGGAGATGTGACGATGTAGAGCACTCAGGCAAGCCCGGACAGGTGAGGAGAACCTGGGCGAAGGCGCTGAGGAGCTCATCTTCGTCTCCGGGGACGAGACGCCGTGTTTGGTGTTGATGAGCAGCGAAAGAGCGAAGGAGCACCAAGGAGAAATATTCTGAAAATGAATGAATGACCTGGTGTATGATGTAATCCATTTTACAGAAATTTTATTTTACTTGTATAGCGACAATTTTTAACAATAAACTCTCTCTCACTCATAAAGGAGCCAAGCTGTGCTTTTACTTTAGTGGGAAGGTGCATGTGGTGTCAACTGAATGATCTGTAAAGGTGATTAAAGCTTTAAAATCGCATCAGTAGTCCTTAAGGTCCTATTAAGGTCTAAATCTGTGAATTAATGTGTATTGTCCTTATTAAATAAGTAAATATAAAAGATAAAGAAAAAATATTTTCTGAAGAACACTGGCATATATGTTGTGAAACTTGACAAAAAGTTCAAAATAATTTGTTACACTATGAAAAGTTCAGAAAAACATATAAAAAAAACACTATCTTTACACTAAAGAATGCGTTACACTATGAAATGATCAGAAAATCTGTTACGCTAGAAAAAGTTCAAACTTCTTACAGTAAGAAAACTTCAAAGCACATGCGCCACCATCGAGAAGTCCTTTGAATCTCTTGATAATGTACGTGTTCTTCGTAACAGAAAGTAAACGAGTAAGCCCTCGCTTCTGTTTTTTTTGTCATCGAACATGTCTGCCTTTAATAATGCACCATTTTCCAGAAAAGTAGAGCACTACACTCTTCTCCTGCACTTCATTATGAAAAAAATTTAAAAAGAAGTCCTTCACGAGCATCAGACCCTCTTATTATTCATAATCAATGGGTCTTAATTATAATAATGCAAATCTGCAGAACATTAGCGGAACATTTTCTCCTGAAAGGCCTAGCTGCGTATAGAGCTAATGCATTAGCGCTCCATGCATCGGCGAGTAGGTGGGTGGATGTGATGTAGCACTTCAGATGTTGCGAGCTGATGATTTCTCAGGTCCGTCTCTCTCCTTGTCCATTTTTTTTTTTTGTCCATGATGAGAACAAAATGCATGGACGCACCGAGCACACGATCCGGCGGAGAGTGAATTAAAGGGACGTTCCCTCCTAATGGAACAGCGGATAATTGCTCCGTCTGACACAAAAAGAGAAACATGAGGGATAAGAGGGTGTCATTGAACATGTGAAAGGGAGTAAAAGCGCTAATCACAAGTTCTTTTTTTTTTTACAGCGCGTTAGCAAAAGGTCAATCTTAATTAGCCTGCTACTTTTAGCTCCAGCTCGATCTTCTACCGTCACACTGTAATTGTGTCTTTATGAAAAGGCAGCAGATTTGATTTGAATTAAAGACCATCAGGAAAAAAAAGTGTAATGACCCGTGCAATTGCATTGCATTATGGGTAATATTCGCATATGACTGGGAGGAAGAAAAGAACAAAACGCCGTTGTTTATGAGCCGAGATATTTACCAGATGAACGTAATGAATATCGAATTACAGACGCCCAAGTTCAAACTTTCAGACTCAGAGTTTCAGAGATTCGCCGCCATTTTCTGTCCAGGACACAACGATGACATTTTACGCCTTCAGTCTGGTAGCTAATTAACAAACTAGCTAGTTAGACTCCGTCCAGTGTGGGTGCTAAAACTTTTCTTTACATTACAGTATACTGTATGTGTAATAATAAGCTGGATTGTCAGCATTACTTAACATTTAAACCGATGCCAATAAGGTTATTCTTTTAATATTTTCCTATTGTAGACGAAAATCGACAAAAAAAAGTTCAGACTCAAACCCAATGTAAATTCTGAAATTCTTCCATCTACTGTTTTGTGAAATTGCCTCAAGTTTGTATCACTTCATGTCTGTGAAAACTAATTAACCATGACGGGGCATGCTGCTATCGCAAATTAATCAGTGCCGGGGCGGTGCGATGCGTCTCACTGCGAAGCTGATCATTTTCCTACGACAGCATGTCCCATGTGTGTTTTATTCCTCTTATTCCTCTTAATTCCACAGCAGTTTTTTTTCATTTATTAAAGAACCTGAGTTTTTCATCTAGTTACAGGTACATTAGCCTTAAAGACATTAATAAAAACAGAGCTAGAGCGTTGTTGCTCGTCCCCGCCCACTATAACAGCACTTTATTTTCAAATATAATCATCACAATTCTTCTAATATCTTTGCATTAATGCGTGAATCCGGTTCACATCCCAAGGCTGATCCTTCTCCTGATACCTGAACACCTTCACCCCTATGAAACAAGTCACGTTCAACAGGAAGTTGCATCATCCGAATTTCCTGATGATCATGGGAAGAAGAAAAGCAAAGCGCTTTCATTCTTTTTTCTTTATTTTCCAGAAGGTGATATTGACTGACAAGATTGTAACTCTGTTACAAAAGTATAAACCTGTTACCCAATTTATTATTAATTCTAAACAATATAAATAATAAATACATTTTATGTAAATCATTAGAAAGCCCTTAATGTCCTCGTGTCCTCGTAACTGTATTTTGTGTGTTTGATAATTCTGTGCTAAAAATATCAACCCTGTTAGTAGTAAACAAACTGTATAAAATTTGAATGATTGTTGTCTGAAATGTTGAAAAATAATTTCAACATTAACAGCAACTTTTACAGTTTTTTCGCAGTTAAAAAAAAAACACGGAACGTTAAGGTTTTGTACGGGCAACTGCTCTGTGTAGCGCCGTGTCCAGCGGTTACTCCCTCTGAAAACGAGCGTATCGTGATTTTGCACATGCATCTTATAATCATTTCTCTCGATCTCTCTCTCCTCCTGTGTGTTTAGAGTCTAATCTCATTCAGTACAAATGCTGCCTCGCTTTAACTCTCCAGGAAATTGTGTCCAATCGGTGACGCAAAGCAAACGATCATGGGCTCAAGTGATTCGATTACGGCTCGTCTAATCGAGTTACGGCTTTAATGCATTTCTCTATTAAAGCTCGGCCTTCGCAGATTCCCCCTCCATCACCGAGCCGATGATTAACCGCAGCTTAACATTCCCAGAAAAGGACACGCAGCTGCGCTACGGCGTCGTGTACGTTTTACGAGCTGTAAATTTACACAGGAAGTCCAACTGTACGAGGAAAATACGACACTTCAGCAAAATCTTTACTGAAAGCACGTGCACGAGTGTTTTATTCCTCTTATACCACAGCGATTTTTTTAAAGAACGACGCATCATACTTTTTATCCATTTCATGTTGTGGAATGTCCATGAAGTAAGTCCATGAAAACGTCATGTTAGCGAGAAACCACAAAGAAGCGTAAAACTCCTCTGTCTTGAAAACGTCTTAAAGACTAAAACTTAAAGTTACCTTTGACTGTTACAAAGCGCTGACACTGGAGACTCCTTCCGTAAATGTTAGATGTTACAAAAAAAAAACTCACCGTATCAAGGATTACACGTTTTTTTTTAAAGAAATCCATTTACGTGGAACGTTCACTGTACAAGTCCCTGTGAATGAACTGTTACTATAGAAACCATAACGTATTAAGCTGCTGTTATAGAAAATTAACCAACGCCTTCTGATCTGACCAATCAGAATCCGGAATTCAACAGCGCTGTGGTGTAACTGTATTTAAATCACCTAAGCTAAAAACAAAGCGGAGCTGATGTCATTAGAAATTTGTACGAGTTCAAACTGACAATGTTAGATTTTTGTTTTGTTTTTTTAATTCCATATTAATAAAGGTACGAACACTAGCCCCGCCCCCTAACCTGAACCTTAACCTTCATAACTTCGTAACTACGATGTGAGCGGTGTGCTAACAGGAGGTTGAGATGGAGCTCACGCACTTGTATATCACGTATTCTACACCAATAAAGCGTTATTTGTTTTTTTCTACATGTTTAATAACTGAAATAAATTTTTAAAAAAACATCTCGGTGCTGCACTCGGATTCACTAACATATAAATTGAGATGTATTTTCTCCGAACCTGCCAGACTTCAGTGACTTTTGTGTGGTTTGTGAGAAAAAGAGTTTAACACGTTATCTGTGCTAATTAACACCACGTTGCTCATATTCGAGTCAGACGGGAGTCATCGCTGGCCATCTGTGGAGACGCAGCTCTCTGTCCAACTTCTGTTCTTCTACCAGGTGGAATGACTCCTTCTGTCCGACTCTGATTATAATAACGCTGCAGATTCATTTGTACATTTATTTTTAAGACCTATTATGCTAATTTAGAAAAATGTTATGTACAAATGATGTGTTTTTTTGAGTTAACTGTGATGATTTACAGACTTGTATGCCATTAATTATTAGCTACACTCTTAGAAGAAAAGGTTCTTCAAGGGTTCTTTGGTCTCATGTGATAATTAAGGGTTGCAAAAAAGTCAGGTGTCAGGAATGCCACTTCTTTCACGTCTGCTCTCGTCTCCGCCCCTCTCGTGACGTTGGTCGATTACCTTAATGTGTTCACCTGTACTGTGTCCGAGTCTCGTTCTCTGCTTCCGTGTTTCCTGATTTTGTTCCCTGTTTGTGTTCTCGTTTTTTTTTACTTTTCACTCAGAACTTCAAACCCTTCCTGTTGTAGGGTTCTACGTTTAGAACCTTTAAAGGTTCCTCCAGACGGACAACCAAAGAACCTTTAAGAGTTTACATTAAACTTGAGCTCCAGCGTAAAACATTCACACACTGAATATGTCAAAACAGCGGTGTGTTCGGTTCCAGAATTATTGGCACCAGTCAGGAAAATGATTGCAGAAATGAAATATAACACAATAATTATAAATTTCCACTCAAATGAATAAACAAAGAAACGCTGTAACTTCCATCTAAATGATGTCATGCTTCTGAGAAATTTTTTTTAAAGTCATAGTGTATTTTTTTAATCTAAAAAAAAAAAACATAAGGCAAAATTATTAAAACACGAAGAAGAATATTGAAAATAAAATCAAAATGTTTAACATTTCCAAGCCAAACACGTTAAATCCATTCATCATCCGTTTCTTCTCTTTGGAAGACAACCATTAAAACCATCATTAAACAAAATCAGGTCCATAATGAAAGAGAAAAATGTAAAATTGCAGGAAGACATTATTCTCTTCATGGGAAAGTTTCATCAAATATTAATTGTGAGAATTTAGCAGAAATAAATTGCACTAATTAAGCACTTTTTCAGTGTAAAAAAAAAAAAGGGGGCGTTAACATAAAACTACACAACCACGTCCATGTGTTTAATCCCAAAATAATGACTATTGCATGTGTTATTTATTTTCATAAAGGGTGCCAATATTTCTGTTGACTGAATCACCAGGGGTCCTGATCATTTTTGTTCGATAGCGTCCCTTTGGGTCGACTAATCAGGCCCCCTGGAGTCCCCTCATCTATATAACCCTTGGTATGACCCGTCTCTGGCGAACTGAGTGTGAAGCAGTGATGAACGCTGGATGATTGGATTAATTGGTGTAGATTAGGAGTGAAGATTGCGGAGGAGATGTGGGACAGCCGGAGCGCTGGTGCGCGTTTGGACGGAGCGTTCAGTCTCTCTGCACTTCACAGTGAAGCAGATGAGGAGGTTAAACGGTTCTCCACGACCTGCTATCCGGTTTCACTGATAATAATGAGACGTAAATGAGTTCTGATGGACGGATTTTCAGCAGTTTAAAGTCTTAAAGACTTCATTTTTCTGTCTCACGCTGAAATCTTCATTTTAAAAGAACAAGTCACTCAGAAATAGCCTCTAATTTGCCTACGTTCACAAAACGTTCGCTAACACACTCACCAGACTTTAACGAGAATGAAACCACAGTTATAAGTTTTGCTTCCATATTTTTGTCTCAAACGGTAAACAAGAACTCATTGTAGATAGGAACTAAAGTTGTGGAGCTTTTGCTATTTTATAATGACCATCAGCTGTGGAAGAGATGTTGACTATTTGTGGTGTTTTATGTCTTTTTAATTTTCTTTTATTTCTTTCTTTATATGATATTATATTTTTTTGGAATTGCACAGCACTTTGGTACACTCTGTGGTTTTTAAAGTGCTTTATAAATAATTGTGAGCGGGGAACTGAAGAAACGTCGGACCACACGCGCCATAGGCCCGGGCCGAGGAATCATTTGATCCGACTGTGTGTATTTGTGACTTTACAGCTTCGTACGTTTTTGCATAGAGTCGAGAGTCGAGAGAATCTCAGTTCCAGTGTCACTCGCTGCTGAAATCGCAGCTCCATATTGCGCATAATGAATGTGTAGAAAATAAACAAAAAACTGTCGCTTGTTAGTGTCAATGTTATGTGTGTGTGTGTGTGTGTGTGTGTGTGTGTGTGTGTGTGTGTGCATTGTAGTATTATCACGTGTTGTCTCCTCAAGGATCGATTCTGGGGCCGCTTTATGATTATTATTATTGTTTGTAGTTAAAAACGGCACGGATATAAAACACAAATTCCAAACCAAAGCCAGGGCTCATATGAGACAGATGTGAGGGAAAATCTTCCCCATTCTGTTCTTCTGAACTTTTATTTTTAACTTTCAGTCATTGCAGTGATGCAGTAAAAAAGTAGCTCCGGTTACTTTACACTTGAAGCTTCCACACTCGTTTTCTGCTCTCATGAAAACACAACAGTTTTTAAAGTGTTGGGACTTTAATGATATTTCAAGTCTATAATGTGGAGTTTGATGCACTCTGGTATTGCGGCAGTATGAAAAATTAAGTGTTTTAAAGTAAATATCTTTTACCTTTAGATAAATATCGCCCTCTTCTGGAGTGGACTGGTCAGTGCAGGAAACACACACACACACACACACACACACACACACACACACACACACACACACACACACACACACACACACAC
>CM074990.1:784359-786595 GCA_037576825.1 Pangasius krempfi | reverse complement strand
TTATTCCACGTGATACTTTATTCCACATGATACTTTATTCCATATGATACTTTATTCCACGTGATACTTTATTCAACGTGACACTTTATTCCACGTGATACTTTATTCCACGTGATACTTTATTCCATATGATACTTTATTCCACGTGACACTTTATTCCATATGATACTTTATTCCACGTGATACTTTATTCCATATGATACTTTATTCCACGTGATACTTTATTCCATATGATACTTTATTCCACATGATACTTTATTCCACGTGATACTTTATTCCATATGATACTTTATTCCACGTGACACTTTATTCCACGTGATACTTTATTCCACGTGACACTTTATTCCACGTGACACTTTATTCCATATGACACAGTATGCATCTACCGTACTTACTGACTTACTGAGTGTGTGTTGTTCGTATTCGGTGTCTGTAATGTCATGTGTTTATCTGTCTAAAGCTGCTTTGTGATGATGTCTGTTGTTAAAAGTGCTATATAAATAAAACTGAATTGTTCCGTCTTAAATAAACTTCACAGGAAGGTCAGGAGTTTGATGTAAGAAGTACTTTGAGAACCTTGCACTAATTCTCTTCAGTTCTTTGTGTTGATTCGTGCTGTATTGCTATTATATGTTTATATTTATATTCATATTTATTATTATTTATCTCGACTGATGTGTTAGAGCAGGAAAACCGCACTCTGCTAATATCGAAATATTTATGAATTAAATACGGTAACACTGTGGTTCTGTGATGTATACTTTGATGTACAGTGTAGTAATTATTTATTTATTATAGTTTTAAGCCTAAATGACCCGTTTGATATGATGTTAAACACATTAATGCGTTTCTTATTGGAACTTTTTAAAAGCTCAATACCTTTGACACCGTATATGGTTGTATTTTCTGGTTTAAAAGTGTTCAAAGTGTCTAATTTAATGTCAGCCATAACTTTTGTACCTGTTGTCATGGTAACAAAATGATATCATCTCTTAAGCCTTTCAGTTTATCAGATCATGCCTCCAGACCTGAGTCTGGTGATCCAGAATCAACTCTTTTTCTTTTTTTTTCTGGAATGAAAGTTCTGAAGGAGCAGGTCGAGATTAGACATGATGAATGATGATCAGTGTAGAGATCAAACTCTGCCCCTGTATGTCTGGAATCCAGCGAGATTTGGTGATGTTTCTTTTCTAACAGACATGATTCATCATCGTCACTCCATGACCAAGTGTGTTTAAGCAGAAATTCTTCACCCAGGTCATGTTTGTCATGGGTTCCATTTCCTAAAACACCTGAACCAGGTAATCAGGTCTGTTTGGAATTTAGATAGTGCTTAGATATGTGTGGTGACCTGAGGAACCGGATCAAGAACCTCTGATCAAACCCACCTGATTCCACTTATCAGGTCATGACGAGGTTGAGGAGATGTGGTGTATCCAGTCATTATTAAACACTAATAGGTAACAGGCAACCATCTGATGGACACCAGATGCACTGTATGGGACCAAAGATGAACAAACCTTCTTAGGTGTCTCATTCTCTGTTCCTCATTATAGGTCAGAGCTGGAGAGATGGACACCAGACCTCCAGTTTTACTAACTTGAGACCAAAGGACTCCACATAGAACATGTGGATCAGGAAGGTACGAGTGTAGAACCTTCACACACGTTTAAATCAGATCTGTGTGAGAGATGGGCTCCAGTCTGACGTATGTTGGCATAGCGTGGGCTCTGATCTCACTGCTGAGTGCCGCCGTCTCCTGTGTGGGATTCTTCATGCCCTACTGGCTCCTGGGCTCTCAGATGGGGAAGCCGGTATCGTTCGGGACGTTCCGGCGCTGCTCGTACCCGGTGCGAGATGAGGTCCACGGCGGCACGGTGATGATGGAGCATTGTGGACGCTATGCCTCGTTCCTGAGCATCCCCAGTCTGGAGTGGAGGATCTGTACGGTGGTGACGGGAACCGGATGCGGCCTGCTGCTGCTCGTGGCCCTCACGGCTCTCATGGGCTGCTGCGTGTCGGACATCATATCACGCACCATCGGGCGAGCGGCAGGAGGGATCCAGTTTGTGGGAGGTAAGTTTGGGAGAAAAGTAGATGGATGGATGACATGCAGTTTAATGTTTCAAATCTGGACATCAGATAGAGGTAGATCTTTGTATAATGGATTAGATGGATGGACTTTATCATAGACATTTGCATATGATAATTTGCATAAACAGATAGATAGATAGAT
>CM074990.1:769359-781859 GCA_037576825.1 Pangasius krempfi | reverse complement strand
AAGGTTCACAGCCAGCGGGTGTGAACATATTGTGAGGTGCCGTTTACACGACAACGTTTTCAGCCAAAAACGGGAAACTTTTTATGCGTCTTGCCTGTTTGTTTACATGACAACGGCGTTTTTGGGACTGAAAACGCATATTTTTGAAAATGGGTTTCAAAGTGCAAGATTTTGAAAACGCCGCCGTTATCGTCTCCATGTGAACACCCAATACGGGAATGTTTGAAAACGGTGACGTCATGCGCGTGCGTAGTGCGTGTTCGGTATGTAGGCATGCGCAGTACGTGTCTATTGTAAAGGCAAGCGCGTACGCAATACAGCGTTTTTGGCCGTTATCGTGGATATCGTTTTGAAAACGTTGTCGTGTGTACGTGGAACTTTTTGAAAACGCAAGAGAAAAACTTTTCCGTTTTTGACTACGTCGTTGTTGTGTAAACGTAGCCTGAGACTGGGACATAAACATGGACATAATATCTCATCGCACACACTCTCTGTCTCTGTCTCTTTCATACTCACACACACATTTGATCAAACTTTCCATGAGCGAGTAAACAGTAGAGTCTCTGTGTGCATGGTCTCTATCAGGTCCTCTCCGGTATGCAGCGCTGCATTCTCCTCAGAGCAATCAGTCTGGAATGTTCCCTCGTTCCCTTCAGAGGGAAAAGTAAATCAGTGAGCGCTCTTCACCGTTCGTGTCAGTACTTGATGGTGTTGGGTTCCGGCTCTGGGTTCTGCAGGACGTCTCTTTAGTTTTATAGCGATATTCCGGTCACATTTACGCTGACGTGGTTTTCTTTTGTTCGGTGAACAGAATTGAGGGATTGTGTTCTTTTTTTCAGGGCTGCATCTGAGGAGAGGAGGAGTACCAGGTTTTTTCAGACTGTGTTCCTTTCATTCACACTTGCTTTTTTTTTTTTCCAGTGACATTTGGAAATTAAAATTAATTTCGATGGAAAGAATTTTTGCCTTCCTGATTTCCAGTGTGAATAAACCGAGCTCATTCTATTGAATTTACCGTGTTAGATGTGAGGATGTTCCCTCTGTGGCTGAAGAAGAAACGAAGAAAGGCTGCAGTGTTTCTGAAATAAATCTCACATTGTTCTGCTCATAAGCACGCTTTTATCATCTGCTGGTGAAAAGAAAATGAGTTCATGTCCGTGCCTGGATACACACATCTACTGTGTGTGTGTGTGTGTGTGTGTGTGTGTGTGTGTGTGTGTGTGTGTGTGTGTGTGGAGAGTTGAGTTATGTTCTGTGTCTTATTGCATTGATGTGTGTTGACAGCTTGGGTTCTGAGTAATGCTTTAGCTGCATCTTAGCGGCCTCGTTGAGCAACCAGCAGGCTGTCAAGCTCACACACACACACACACACACACACACACCCCTTTCTGAATCCACTCTCCAAAGTGACTAAATCTGAAAACACTGATTTCTGTGTTGTAGTGTGCTGACGTAAGATTGTCATATCGTGACCTCCACGATTCCAAGATGGCGGATTTTATTGTGTTACCGTTTTCTGTTTACGAGATACACAAGCGACACTGGGACGTGTGAGAAAGCACATATTATGTTGTCAATACAACGGAAAATGACGTAAGGAAACGATGCAAAGGCCACACACCCAGTCTGTACACAATTTTGACCTGTTTTAGTGTGAGCTAGACCTTAAACTCTAAACACACTTAGATTCTGACATACTTTCAGATCCGAGGTTTGTGAAATCCTGAGATCCATCGTGGATGTTTTTGAAACTCTGGAACTGCATCATAAAAGTCTTTTTTTTTTTTTTTTTTTTATCTAAAAACAATAAATTTTCTTCTTGCTTTCTGCGTTAGTCATTGTCTATGAACAAGGTCACGTCTCAAACGCTCATCTGGACTCCGGAGGTCTTTTATCGTGCTAGTCTCGATTTACAGCGACGGATGCGAGGAAATGAGGAAATGACGCTCCACACCTGCAGGGGGCAGCGGTCTGCTGTTTTCATAACAGAAATGAAATCCAGAATGGCTGAGCTGTAACTTCATGTACTGTTAGTGCATCAGTGTGTGAGACGCAGTGAACTAATAACAACCCCAATGAGAACCACTGAGAAATTAAGTCCACAAATTGGAAACTGTATTTTTTTTATTCTCGAGGGGTTTCTTCTGTTCTGTTCTGTTCTGTTCTGTGGTACCGTGCGCTGATCTGTCACTTCGTTAAGACTTTAATTCAAAATGTTACAACATAAACGTCATGTTTATCGTGTAAGTCGTTAAAAAGAGTTCTTCAAGGGTTCTCCCTGGAATCCTTTCTGATCTCTTGTAGGGTTCTAGCTGCTACAATCTTTAGGGATCTCCTAGTGGGTGATACAAGTTGCCTCTCCACAATCACAGAAGGTCAAAACCTTGCATATTTGGGACGCAACCAAAAAAATAATCTTCACTCCACTGTAAATCTGCGAGAGATAAACAATTGCTCGGTTATTTTCAAGCAAATAAACCTTCCAAAGAACCTTCTGGGGAACCTTTGTTTTCCCTCAGGACTGTATAGTGTGACGGTATTCTTTTCTTCTGCATCCATGTTTATTACTTTTAATCCTTTACACGTTATATAAAGTTTATATCCATTACAAATCTCACACTAGAGCTAATCAGAAGCCGCTGAAAGGGAAAATACGAAACGTGGCTTTCTGCGACACCCGCTGTGTCCTTCTGTTGTTCTGGAAAATTCCACAGCCGACCCGAGGAGATAGATTTTCCGTTTCGCAAAAAAAAAAAGCGGCAACTGAACTGAAACGTCATTGACAAGAAAGTGAACTGAGTGTTTTCCTCCACCACCGATTCCATCGATTACTGTAGAGGACGAGTGTGTGTGTGTGTGTGTGTGTGTGTGTGTGTGTGTGTGTGTTACTTGCAATCAAATGTGGTCCGTGCCTCAGAGTGAGGAAAGTAATCAACAAAATAATCAACTAAAGCTAGCAATAAATGTAGTTTTGTTAATGTTAAATATTAGCAAAAAAAAAAAAAAAAAACGTGCTGCGTTCAGGAAATCTTAAGATATAAATATCTTAGCAGTTTTGTAGATTTAAAAAAAAAATTTGTGTTTCATACAAATGCTGATAACTTCTGAGAAGTTGGTCATGTGACCAAAATCATGTATCATGTGATATATTAATTATGATCGTTATACACTTTACAATTAATGATTAATAACTGTTGATCAGAGACGACGTCATACACGAGTGTGTTGATGCGTGTCGCTGAATCAGAGAGAGACAACTTAACGCAAAACAACACGCTGTAATTAACACGCTAAATTAAATGTATTATTGTTTTAAAAAAACGTAAAGATGTAAAGACGGAATTGAGGTCACTTGCACAAGCTAACATTTCTGTTATTGTTGCACAGCGACGAAAACAGCTACGTGTCTCTCGCTGTAGCTAGATTTGAACTTCCAAAAAGAAAAGAGATGGTTATATATCGCACCATCGCACGCAGGATCTCGGATTATTGCTACTTTGGACTCATAAATTATCCACTTTCTGTTTGTGTGATAATTTAAAAAATCGCTCTTGGTGTTTCTCGTTTATGGCTAGCACTTATGTCCGATATTCAGCCCCCTACTGGCTATACTCTGAACTGCAGTAAGGTGAAATATTTCCGCCGGCTCCTTGTGCTCCCGGGATTTGCTCCGGATCCGCCGTGACCCGGACCAGGATCCAGTGCTTACTGAAGATGAATGAAGGAATGAAATGTAGAGGGCATTGTGATTAATATTAAGGATGGTTTTGAGAACGAGTATTCGAGCACACATTCGGGGATAAAATAAAATTAAAAAATCAGGCCAGCTCTTGTACTTTTCTGTAATTGATCTCTGGAGTGACTTTAAACGATCTTTAAGACAAAGCAGCGTTATAAGAGCATATTTTACACATAAATAATTTTCATGAAAATGATAATCTGGGCATGAACTGGCAGCTGGAGATAATGCAGGTGCGATTTTATTCTCTTTTATAACGAGCTACGGGACGACGGAGCTTCATTTTCTCTCATTTCAGAGCTGCTTTTAGAAAATTGAGCTATAAATTAAAAACCTCAAGGCTGTGAGAAGATTCCTAATGAGAGGTTTGAGGCGTGTGTGTGTGTGTGTGTGTGTGTGTGTGTGTGTGTGTGTATACCAAGATCTCAGACACACAGAGTTAATAATAGGGACATAAACACACACACACACACGCACACACGAACACACATAGAGAGAGAGAGAGAGGTGTGTTTAGTATGATAATGCCTCAAGATACCCCTCTGCATTCCAGAGTGTGTAGTGCGCCCTTGTAGACTTCCCCTCAAAAGTGTGTATCGGCTGTGTGTCCCGTTGCGTGTGGAATTTGAATCAGATTGCAATGCATTCTGGGTAAAACGTGCTCTCTGAGTCTTCAGCGATGACATGGTGAAGGTGGAGTGAACGAGGGCATTTTAAAAACCGTTTTGAAACACAGCCGTGATGATTAAAAGGCACAGCGCAGCAGTCACGGTTCTCAGAAATAACCACCAGCTCTTTGCTGTGAACACTGAATCAACTCTGTATGACCTTTAACCTTTGACCGGGGGTGGGGGGTATCTGTGACCTTTAAAGTTGTTAGGTTGTGACTGAAAAAAATCTTCAAAAACTTTTGGTTTGTTTTTGTTGGCTGTATTTTAATGTCGTCTGATAAAGTTTGTGCTCAAGCAACTATGCTTGGGGGGGAAAGTATTGGCACCCTCGACTGCGTTTGGATGCTCACGCTGGCCGTGTCTCGAGCTCTGTGAAGGAGACACGCGATGTATTCGAACACGTCCGAGATCTGACCTGCTTTATTTCAAAATCATTTTTAAAAAATGCATAGTTCTGGGTTCGGTGGAAAAGCAGTAGATGTCCCGGCATCTAACGTTGCTTTAAGTAAAGGGGTTTTGTGATGTGACCCCCAGCCATGACCTTTCTCAAGACCTGAGTGAGAGACCCAGACCTCCTCCTGCAGGAGAAACAGCTGCTAACAGCTAATGAGGGTCCTAATAAAACAATAAACTCATAAACGCATTCATCATTAGCTCTGCTAGCACGTTTGTGGTCATGATGCTAAGCAGAAGCAGATGGACGTGTGTGGGATCTTCGTCCACCGGCTGCTTTCTCACACATTTCCGACATGCCGTCAGTCCGGACCAGCTCAGATGGAGGGAATGTCGCACTTTTTCCTGTCGTCTTCCCACTACGACCAGCTGCTTACTTTCCCCCCGCGTCCTCTACACGCTGTGATGACGCGATGCCAGGATTATTTTCAGAGCGTTCTTTATTAGTGGTGTGTGAGGTGGCAGATGGCGCGGTGCTGAAGGGGGTTTCAGCGCTCTGACGGCTCAATTCAGGAGGCAATTTGGGTCAACGCTACTCCATAATCTGCTGGGAAACTAGAACGAAAATGCTCATAATGTAAACATTAACAACAAAACTGAAATAAGCCCTGTTTGGACAGGATTAGGTTTCCATGGAGACAGTTTCGAGGTGTTTCTCTGTGATTTTATTTACATCCAGATCGTCCATGTCTGTGTTTTTTTTCTCCTTCTTTCTCTATGACAATTAAAGACTAAATTACTGATTACTTTTTGATCATCTCTGTGATCATCTATATGTATTATATTAAATATATATATAGATATATATATATATATATATATAGATATATATATAAAAATCTTTCTAGTTACGTGTTTTTCTAGTTATATACATATTTGGTAGAAGACTAATCCTCTTTCCTCTGTGTGTAACTCAGTGTGTTACTGTAATGCTGGGCGATTTGCAAACGATTCCTCCTTTAAAGTGAATCATTTTGGGTGAGACACAAACAGCTCAAGGTTTTTCTTGCATCTATGCACTCAGACTGAAAGCTCAGCATCTGACAGTGTATTTATTTATTTATTTATTTATTTACATACATATTTCTGGATGCAGATCTGACTGGTGAATCGGCAACAAAATCAAAACTGCAGAGTTTGATTCAGTGAAAAGGGGTTTGTTCAAAAGAGTCGACTCAGTAATGTGACTCCCACTGCACATTGCTGTCTCTGTGTCTTGATCACATGACTCGTACTCAGCGCTATACACAAACACGACTGTGTGTGTGTGTCTGTGTGTGTGTCTGTGTGTGTGTGTGTGTGTGTGTGTGTGTGTGTGCATTGTATTAGAACAGTTTAATCCATCATGTGCAATTAATGTATATAAAATATGAATACAGACATTTATGTAGCTGTTAATACACAAATTAAACTCTGAGTGTGTGTGTGTGTGTGTGTGTGTGTGTGTGTGTGTGTGTGCAGGTTTGCTGATCGGCTCTGGTTGTGCTCTGTATCCTCTCGGATGGGGCAGTGAGGAGGTTAAACAGACCTGCAGCAACACCTCCGACCAGTTTAAACTCGGTAAGATCACAACATTTCCAACGTTATTTTCTTGTAACAGCCGACGCCAAGTGTTTTATTCCCCTTATCCTCTTATACCACACTAATTTACCAACAATTACAGTCTATTTACTAAAGAACATGCTGTACTTTTTATCCGTTTATAGTTAGGTTTAATGTTGGAGAAACGAGTTAGTTCCTGTTGTCACTTACGTTATAGCAGCTGTAAACAGTCGTCGCAGCTTGTTACGCACGTTAGCGAGAAACCGCAAAGAAGCGTAAACTCCTCTGTCCTGAAGACGTCGGAAAACGTAAAGTTACAGCTTCACCTCTGACTGTTACAGAGCGCTGACACTGGAGACTCCTTCCATAACTGTTACATTTACAGAAAACTTCACCAGATCAACGATTTTTAAAACACATTTACGTGGAGCGTCCGCTGTACACGTCCCTGTTGCTATAGAAACGATAACGTATCAGAACGAGCGCATTAATATAAACCTGCGATTTCCGTCAGAGCTGCTGTTGTAGAAAACTAATCAACACCTGACGACCAATCACAATCCAGACCTCAGCAGCGCTGTGGAGAGACGTGTGTTCATGTTAGCTAAGTTCTGTGTGTGTGTGTGTGTGTGTGTGTGTGTGTGTGTGTGTATCTGCAGGTTCGTGTGAACTCGGCTGGGCTTTTTACTGCATGTGTGTCGGAGCTGCCGTCACCCTGCTGCTGTGTACGTGGATGTCCTGCTTCGCCGGGAAAAAACAGAAACACTATCCATACTGAGAGCACACACACACACACACACACACACACACACACACACACACACACACACACGCCTCAGACATGAAAAGTTTAACACACCCATGTTTTATGACTCCTGAAAGACCCTGAACTTTCTTGCATGACTGACCTTTGACCTTCCAAGGTGTGTTTTTGGATTTTTTTTTTTTTCCAGAGTGGCACAAGGACAATCTGCTCCTTATTTACTAAGCCAGTTTTAATTTTTATTTGTTTATTTAAAGTAGAAAAGTTGTATTTTGTTTTGTCCTCAGTGTGTAACTAAAGTTATTCAGGTCACCTATTTTTCAGTTTATTAGTTATTGATAATAAAAAAAACTGTAACTCTGTGCACATTTTATTTTATTTTATTTTAATGTTGTATTGCTTTATATTTAAATAATAAGAACTGTTTATTGCCTTAAATTTCTCACATGCAATAAAAACCGGCTCGTGTGGAGCATTTGCTTGAAATGTAGAATAAATGGTGTAGTTTTTATTTTACTAAAATATTTTAGTTATTATAATTTCTTCCTTTCCCAATAATTTTTAAACTGTGGCTTTTATTTTCAGAGTTTAATTTAAAACTGTCCCCATTTAAAATTTAGCAGAAGCTGTGTCATATACCAAGAAAATGAATAATGATCTGGATAATGATCAAGCAGGGAATTTAGCACATCTGCAGTTTGGTCTCAGAGATCTCAAACACCACCTAGAGGAACATTTCCAAGTGAAATGACCTTGCTAGTGTGTTTCATGCTCATAATCCAGAATATTTGTCTTCTCTCTAGGTGGTTTTCTATAAACACACATATTTTCCAGCATTTATTGTGATATCTGGGTCATAATCGCATGGGACGGGTTTGGAAATGGGTGTATTATTTATATACTGTGTGTGTGTGTGTGTGTGTGTGTGTGAGAAAGACCTGACCTCATTCCACACTTCAATAAGAATAAAATTTACTTTAGATACCTTATAGATCTCTGTGTACATTTAAATCATAGTGACCCTGAGTTAAATGCTGTGTTTAACACCAGGACTGGATGAGATTAAACACAATCCAACATGGCAGCTGCTCCAAATTCTACTTTTTCGCGTGGTTTCCTATAAATAAGGGCTTTTCATTTCAGTTTATGTGGGTCACAACAAAATGGGAGGAGGCTTGGGAAGCTACTATGGCTAATAAAGAAGTTTTACACGTTTAATGTTTATGCAATAAAGGTAGATTTCTGCCATCTAGTGTCAATTCTATATGATCATTTACAAATAATAAAGATTAGTGAATTATATTAGTTTTCTATCCTAATTTGATAGGATAATAACGCGTAAATGTGCATATTAATTCAAAATCCAGTTGAAATCACACCAAATCACCATGTTTGACTCATTTTCTACTAATCGACTCAATTCAGTGAGTCGGATCAATTGACTCGGTTCACCATTAAGAACGAACTCCGACTCCTTCGACTCCCAAACGGTTCACTGAATTTTCTTTATAAACCGGACAAAGTTTTTAAGATGTTCTGATCTGCGATATGTTTATTTTTTGCCTAAAAATGGATGGAATTCTTTCGTGAATGTTAAAACACAAACGGCTCATTTATGTGATTCAGGCGTGAAGACGCCATTACTGTTTCCATGGTTACAGCAGCGCCTTGTCTGACTGGCGGGTTTCCGGTTAGGATTGTGGGTAGTGTAGTATTTCACAGGTATTTCTGCAGTCAAATTAAAGTTGAGATGACGTTAACTTAAAGACTCGACATTGTCAAATAATATCGCTTAAAATCATTAATAATATCACTAATAATTACAATCCCTACAGCAAAAAAAAAAACCTGGTGTCGCTATTTCCGGTTGCTTGCTGTTATTTTGGTTCAAAAGAGACGGTTGGGAAAGAGAGCGTTATGGCTCGTGCTGTCACGTGACCGTTTTTCTTTAATTTGATTGGCTAAATTGAGTGAGTTGCAAACAACCAACGGCCAATCAGGAAGAAGAACTCCAGCGCCAAAGTCAAATCAGTCTGAACGCTTCGTGTTTGAAAGCAGCGCCGTGAGACTGTCTTCAGAATAATAATCATAATAACAAGAAAAGTTAGATTATTTTGGTTCTTGTATAGATTTTGGGACGATTATTAACAAATATTAAATCCACGAATCTTCAGGAGTCAAGGTAAGATGCGGATTTTTTTTGTTAAATATATTAAAAACAAGTCTGAATCACAAATGCAGTGAATTATTTCATTTCATTTTAT
Organism: Pangasius krempfi; assembly: GCA_037576825.1. Lineage (NCBI taxonomy): Eukaryota > Metazoa > Chordata > Actinopteri > Siluriformes > Pangasiidae > Pangasius > Pangasius krempfi. The sequence goes on along the minus strand of CM074990.1, from coordinate 772,427 downwards.
TTTTATTTTCACATGGAATTTGAGTAACATAACTAACTAAATGAATTCCTAACCATAAATGTGGGTGTCATTGTAAATTCCGGATTAGTATTAATGATCAGTAATGTTATACATGCTAACTATGCTAACTAGCTAACGTTATTTTTCGTTGTTCGGTGTCCAAATGTTATATTTTAACGTTTTAATTCAGGGAAATTAATAATAAGCGCAATGCAGTTATAACCTGCACAAAATGGATATTTCAAGGACAAAAAAAAAAAAAAAAAAAAACCAACCAGAAGAACAGCATAGTGCATTAAATTATGGGTTGTAGGTTAAATCGTCGACTGCGCATGCGCCGATACTAAAGTTTCAAATCACAATATTGCGATAATATTGTATCACGGTTTATATATATTTTTAAAACTTCAGTGTCTATGAATATACTCCTCAGTGTGAATGACAGCTGTGTGTGTCTAACTTTATTAAACTTGATGTATTATTTTTATTAAACTGTACAGTGAAGAATAAAAATAATGAAGTTAATTCAAATTTCTCCAAACTGCCCCTCATGCTGTTGTATTTGAATAAGACAGAATTGACCTCCGGGGCAGAAACCGCCCATAAATGCTGCTTTACCGGGCGCCGCCTGCTCAGTGGAAGGCGGAGGGAGTGTGATGGATTGCGATCTCGGGAGTAACGGCGTGCTCTGTGCCGGACACGCGGTCAGGCTGGAGGCGGCTCGTTAACGAAGCTCTGTCACCTCTTAATTAGCTCAGTTGATTTTTTTTCCTTTCGTGCAGGCGATCGTTTAACCCCATCAGAGGAGGAGTGAGTGAGTGACGGCAAAATGGACACGGCGGTGAAAAAGGTAACGCCCCAGTGACCTGGGCGAAGGACGGATTTATTCTGCGTAAACGTGAACAGGGTCATTTTTATTTTTGTCATTTATTAACGATTCTGTTTCAGAGTAATAAGGAAAACTCCAAGCCTGAGGCAGGTCCGAAAAAACCCGAGTCCAGAAACGTCACATCGAAACAGAAGCTGACGAGACCCGCGCCGCTGCGGTCCAAAAACGAGCCGAGGGAAGAAAACGCAGGAGACAAAAAGGAGTCTAAAGCGCAGCTCAAACCATCAAAACCAGCCGAGAGCAAAGATTCGGATCCCACGCAGCGGAAAACCCTGAGTCAGGCGTTCCGCACCGAACAAACCCTGAGACACAGGAAACTGGTGCTGGAAACCCAGAAGCCTCCGTCGTCCGTCCCGCCGAAACCCCTCCTCCCCGGGACCTACAAGGGCCGCGTGGTACGGTCCAAAATAGACTGCTTCAGGAAGCCGCCGAGTGGCCACGAGAAGAAACCCGGCGAGAACAAGCCCAAAGCTGAGACGGCGGTTCTGTCCAAAACCGCCACGACGCTCTCCGCTTCCTCAAGAGCAGGAGTCCAGTCTGGTGTGGTGAGCAGAACCACGTCATGGTCTGACGCACGGGGAAACACGCAGAAGACGGTTCCTCAAAGACGGATACAGACGAAAGCTTCAACTCAGACCGCTACGATCTCCACCAAACCATCTACTGTCTCCACCAAACCATCTACTGTCTCCACCAAACCATCCAACATCTCCACCAAACCATCTACTGTCTCGACCAAACCATCCACCGTCTCGACCAAACCATCTACAATCTCCAGCAAACCATCTACCATTTCCAGAAAACCATCCACCGTCTCCACCAAACCATCCACCGTCTCCACCAAACCATCCACCGTCTCCACCAAACCATCCACCGTCTCCACCAAACCATCTATGATCTCTAGGAAACCAGTTATGATGTCAGCAAGACCACCAACAGTGACATCATTTATCAAGAAGAAGGAACCATCAAAACCTGCTGCAGCTGCTAGCGAGCAAAAACCACAAAAGTCCGTCTCGGGCGCCATCGGCCAATACCGAGTCCGCGTGGAATCCGCCGAGGAGAGACGGTGAGTCAGGAACCTCACAGCGCCGTCGAGCTCTGGATTGTGATTGGTCAGCGAGTGTTGATTAGTTTTCTATAACAGCAGCTCTGACAGTAGCGCAGGTTTATATTAATGCTCTCGTTCTAATACGTTATCGTTTCTATAGCAACGGCTCATTCACAGGGACGTGTACAGCGCTCGCTCCACATAAACAGATTTAAAAAAGTTGTTGATGTGGTGAAGTTTTCTGTAAATGTAACAGTTATGGAAGGAGTCTCCAGTGTCAGCGCTCTGTAACAGTCAGAGGTGAAGCTGGAGCTTTAAGTTCTCCGACGTCTTCAGGACAGAGGACTTTACGCTGCTTTGCGGTTTCTCGCTAACATGCGAAACAAGCTGCGATTTAAATTTTTCTGTGAGGGAAAGAGTGTTTATAGCTGCTATAACGTAAGCGAGAACAGGAAGTGTTTTCACAACATTGAAGGTAACTAAAAACGGATAAAAAGTATGATGCGTAATCATTGGGTAAATTGCTGTGGCGCAAGAGGAATAAAACAATCGGGGACGTGCTGCTATAGGAAAATAATCAACCTGAGCGTTTTTATGTAACCGTAACACACTCTCTCTCTCTCTCTCTCTCTCTCTCTCTCTCTCTCTCCCCCTCTCTCTCTCTCTCTCTCTCTCTCTCTCTCACTCTCTCCCCCACTCACACACACACACACTCCCTCTCTCTCTCTCACACTCCCTCTCTGTCTCACTCTCTCTCTAATTCTCTCACTCACTCACAATCTCTCTCACTGTCTCTCTCTCTCTCTCTCTCTCTAACTCTCTCTCTCTCTCCCCCACTCACTCACACACACACACACTCCCTCTCTCTCTCTCACACTCCCTCTCTGTCTCACTCTCTCTCTCTCTCTCTCTCTCTCTCTCTCTCTAACTCTCTAACTCTCTCTCCCACTCACTCACACACACACACACACACACACACACACTCCCCCTCTCTCTCTCTCACACTCCCTCTCTGTCTCACTCTCTCTCTAATTCTCTCACTCACTCACAATCTCTCTCACACACACACACACACACACACACACACACACACACACACACACACACACACACACACACACTCTCTCT
>CM074990.1:739030-764823 GCA_037576825.1 Pangasius krempfi | reverse complement strand
GTGTGTGAGAGTGTGTGAGAGTGTGTGAGAGTGTGTGAGAGTGTGTGAGAGTGTGTGTGAGTGTGTGTGAGTGTGTGAGTGTGTGAGAGTGTGTGTGAGAGTGTGTGAGAGTGTGTGTGAGTGTGTGTGTGTGTGTGTGTGTGTGTGTGTGTGTAGAAAGCTGTGTACAGTAGAATTCTGTTTAATATCTGAATTTCTTGTTTTTATTTCTGTTCCATTTTCATTCTTTAGAGCTTTTTTTTTAAATCACTTGAATTTCTGCCGAGTTTCTGAAACGTTTAGATTTTTATCGTCATTTTTTTCCTGATTTTTATAAAAGTGTTTCATCACAAACTAATAAACGAGTCTGTGGACCGTGCTTTATAAAGATCACCATTCTTCATTTATCTCTCTCTCTCTCTCTCTCTCAATCACTTGTTTATTCCTTCGTTTCCCCCTCTCCTCTTTTCTTCTTTTCTCTTATTCATCCTTTTTCTCTCTTCATTCCCGTTGTCTTTATGTTCTTTCTCTTTTTTCCTTTTCTTCTTCTCTCCTTGTCACTTAACCTCCTCACCTTTTCTTTCTTTTCCTTGAAAATGTCTTTCTTTCCTTCCTTCTTTCTGTCTTTCTTTCTTTCTTTGTCAGCTCTGTGCAATTCCTTCTAAAAAAAAAAAAACTATTATTATTATTATTATTATTATTATTATTATTATTATTATTATTAACACACCTGTAGATCAGCCTGATGAAGTGGTATTTAAAAATATAAATATATATATTTAGATTTTTTCCAGTGTATATTTCATAGAGGTGAAACAAACAAACAAACAAACAAACAAACAAACAAACACAGACAGACCGACAGACAGGTGTTGAATTCTGATATTTATTCTAGATCTGCCGCGTGCCCCAGAGCGCGCGCAGTTCACTTCCGGTCTTCCGCGCTGTTCACTTCCGGTTTCGGATCACAGCAAGCCCTGCTACAATCTCGCCGTGAAATCTCACACACACACACACACACACATCACATCACATCACAACAAGGAAACGATGCTTTGGCTTTAAACGCTGCGATCAAGCCGCGCGCGCGCTCCTCGGCGTCACCGTTAGATGGTTCACCCAGCGCGAGAGTCGGATCGGTTTCCGGGCCATGCACAGGTCGCTCTTCTGACTCCACAGCAGCGCAGTTTCAGTCCAAAATGCCCGACTGCTGCGCCGCAGCCGACTGCAAGCAGAGTTCCGATCAGCGCAACGTCTCCTTCTTCAGGTTTCCTCTGGACCCCGAGCGGTGAGCGCGCGTCTCTCTCTCTCTCTCTCTCTCTCTTCCTCTCTCTCTCTTTATCTCTTTATCCCTTTCCACATTTCCACAACGCGCTGTTTCTCTCCTTCTATCCGCAAACAGCCGCAGTTAGCATCCCGTGCTAGCGAGTTAGCCACTTAGCTCGCTAATTCCTCCCCTTCGATTCAATGAATGTAAGCTAGCTCGCTAATCCATCTCTTCGGCTCAGCTCTGGGAGAAATGTTCAAAACACACGTTAAATTTAGTCAACGTTTATCTTAGGAACAGTTTATTTATTTCCTGCAAATTCAACACTCTTTCTTTCTTTTGTGTTTGAGTCGATTTTTTTTTTCACTTTCTTTCTTTTTTTTTCTTTCTTTTTTTTTTTTTAAAACGGCGACTGCACGAGAGCGGTTCGTGTCCTCGAGCGCCCTCTTCAGGCCCGCCTCAGAATGGCAGGCAGCCTTCCTTTTCCTAAACTGTAAACAAAACAATAAAAATTAGTGTTTTACAGCTTTTTAAAAAAAAAACAAAAAAAAAAACACGATGATGATGATGTACGATAAAATACGTACAAAAAAAATTAGCTTTGGAGATTTTTTTTTATTTTAGAATTCGTTACTTTAACATTTTTGATGACTCATTCTGTACTAGTCTTGTGTTCATCCAATTAAATGCTTTCCACAAGGTATAGGCCCCGCCCCCCGTGAGGGTGGGGGTGAGGGGTGGTTGGTGGGATGGAGGGGGGGCGTGTCTTGCTCTGGAGTAGTAGCTCGTTAGCATTAAACGAGGTTTCGTTTGCGTATTTTTTTCCCGCACGCTATTCCCTTTTCCACATATCGCTTGGTGGAGAATAAATGGTTGGCGCTTATTCGTGTGGAAGTGGGCGGAGTTTACGTGATTTGGAAATCGTGATGTCAGAGAATTGTCGCTCATTCTCCCTAAGACTGATTGGGGGTGTGACACGACGTATCTCGAACGCTATTGGCTGTTGTGTGTCAACATCAGTCGAGCGCCTCGGCGTTCTGTCACTCTGACTTCCTGTTTCAGAATTTATTTTTTTTAACATCAGGACTTTTCTATTGGCTCTTGCGTAGCTCTTACAGTTCTACGATAAATATTCGTACATGTTCAGCATTTAATTATGAATATAATGATAGCAGCGTTTTTTGTTTTTTTTACGCAGAGGTCGTAAATTTGCGCTTGTGAAGCCGAGAGCCGTATTCAGGCGACGTTGCGTCGACAAAATCGTCATGAAGAAATTTGTAGAAATTATAAATGACCTTTTATTATAATTTTGTTCCTCATTTGTGCTGCTAGTAAACAACCCTCTTACTGTAAACAACTCAACAACATTAGCTTCAACTACTCTGTCATTTATTCGGGAAGAATCTTAAGACGTTATGGCTTGTTTTTGGAAATATTTCTACCTTTTAAAAGGGGAAAAAAAGGCGTCTTTATTGTGTCTTAACCACGATCGTTGAGCATTAACCGCCATAAGCGATGATTAAACTAGACTCAATCTATACAGGATCAGACCGAACCATCTGCATTTTTTTTCGGGTGGAGTTCTAGGGAAAAAGTCCGGTAACTTTCATGGATTGAAAGCTGAACCATTAATCTTTGGATCCTGCCACCGTTATTACGGTTATGTCTGACTGAATTACAGCGAAACATACGGTTCTAGATATCAAAATAAATAAACAACCAACACCAGGAATTTTGAAGATCTCCCCCCATGCTGGGGTTCTGAATGGTCAGGTCCATTCCCTCTCAGATTCCATGCCTTTTAATGAACAAGCGAGCGAGCGAGCTATCTGAGATTATTTGTTTTCCACTGATATTGAAGTAAATAATGTCCCCCCCCCCAACTCTGTTCTCAGATGTAAACAGTGGGTGGGAAACTGTCGCAGACCGGACCTGCAGGCTAAAACGCCCGAGTACTTACACAGAAACTTGAAACTGTGCTCAAGGCACTTTGACGCGTCTCTGATACAGAAGGAAGTAAGTATACACGTTCTTCTGTCTTTTCCAAGGTTTGACATTTTGGCTTTTGCAGCTCTGAATATTAAAAATAAAGGATCTGTCATTGTAGATTAAAAAAAAAAAACATTTGTGTTTCAGAGTGAACTTCGGACGGTCTTGAAGGACGGAGCCGTCCCGACCATATTTGACTTCACGACCAAGAAGGGCAATGCACAGAACAGCAACCGGAAGAGAAAGATACAAGCTGTATGTTTTTTAAGAGAACCCGTTTCCTCCGTCTATTGCTTAATTCAGGATTTAATACCTGTTAAACCATTTCGCTCCACAGGAGTTGCGTTCAATGAGAAAAGGTTTTGACGGATACAAAATAATCCCGTAGGCGTTTCCCAGTGAACTCCAAATCCATCGATTTGAATCATCAGATCAAACATCTTTTAGTTTTTATTATTAACAAATGCTGTGTTTCAGACCTGCTCCTGCTACAGACCCCGATTGTTTTCGCAACTGTTTCTCCTCCACATAAGTGAAATAACTTGTAAACGTATATTAAAACATTATAACTAGTTTATCGATGCTGCGTTCGTTAGCAGCTGCGGCTTAAACGAATGAACCAGCTAGCTAGCCGAGTGTCAACATTGGAGCTATTTATTGCTTACGTTAATCCGAAATTTTTCTGGCATGTCGAGTCATGTCTAAAGTGGCAACAGGAACGTCGCTATTCGTTACCGGATATAACGACACGGTTGTTGCTTGTGCATTTGGGAAAAGACTCCACGTAAGATGTTATTAACGTTACGACGTTATTAAAGTTATTTTTTTTTAATATTGTGTACAAAAAAGTACCAAAACTTTCAGCCAGTCTGTTTGTACCATTAGACACCAATCCAGTGTGAAAGGTTCTGTATGGGTTTTGGTATCAGGGCAACCTGACACCAATGGCACCTTATGGTAATGTGGGGGCGGGACTTACAACAGTGCTTGATGCTGATTGGCTAGGCCTACTACTACCACCATGATGAAGGCAGAACATTTAGTGATTTCTTTCTTTCTTTTCTTTCCCTACTTGTATTTTTAGACTGCAGCTGATCCTGTGGAAGCAAAAAAGGTTAAAGGTCAGTGACTGAGTTTTACTGATGTAAAATGTTTTAGACACATTTTACCTGTTACAAAAGATCTAAAATCAAAATGTTATTTTTTCCTCCCCCTATAGATGATCCCCCGCCGGTGACAGTGGCACAAAATGTGACGGAAGACTCGACAGAAAACGCTGTACAGCAGGAACCTACGCCAGTCAAACCAGAGAAGGAGGATCCTGCTACGTCCAAAGCCAAGGAAATCCTGAAGATCCACTTTAAGGAGACGTTAGCATTCACTGGCTTCAGCATCGTCAACAATGTCGCCGCCAGCGCTACGAAGCCGATGGGGGGCGGAGCCGTCGGGCCGCTCGCGGTCAACCCAGTCTGTGCGGAAAAGATCGACCCGAAAGATGTGCTGAGACTCGGCGAGGACGTGATGCGCGAGGAGATCCGTAACACTTTGCGCATGGCTCGCTTTTTCTCCATTCTTCTCCAGGACAAGACCAACATCGAAGGCAAGGATCAGATCCCCGTGTTCATCCGCTCCGTCAGCAACGACGGGTTTCCCCAGAAGCACCTGCTGGGGTTCCTGCCCTGCGACGTGGATTCGGACAGCCTGTACCTCATGCTCGTGTCCGAGATCCGCAACAAGTGGGGACTCCGCATGGAGCACTGTCGAGGGTTCACTTACCTGACGACGGGCAGCTTGTGTCAGAAGCTGAAAGAGTTCTCCTGTCGGATGCTCCGTGATTTCCCGCAGGTTGTCCTCGCTCCCAGCGACCCTTATGCTTTCAACATGTGGCTGATCCGCTCCTTGCCGGTCCTTTCCGTACAGGATGTAGTCGACACCGTAGAGGAGGTGGCCGCCGTCCTGAAGCAGTCCGAGACGCTTATGAAAAAACTGCTCACTAAGATTACGGCGGCGTACAGTCACATCAAAGGCGAGGTGGATCGCGTCAAGGAGTCTTGCCAGAATAATTGGGAATACGGCACGGATGCCTTCCAGACGATGCTGGACATCCTGGAGCCTCTGCTGAACAGCATCGGAGAGATGTGCACCAGCGCGCTGTCGGAGGTGGACGCGACCGTCGTGGAGCAGCTGCTCAAGCTCAAGGAGAAGCTCAAGAACTTCAACTTCATCATCACCCTGGTGATCCTGAAGAACACTCTTTGCTGCGTGAGCATCCTGAACCCAAGCCTGAGGGGGATCATCAGCATCAGCAGCACCTTGCAATACACTATTTCCAATGCCTTAAAGCTGCTCAACAAACACCTGCAGGAAATCCCTATATTCCACAGGAAGTGGTTCTCCGACGCCGTGGGCAGGGCCAAAAAGCTGGGCGTGTCGGTCACTCTGCCGGCGGACACGACCGCGAACGGCGACTCCGACACCAAAACGCCGCCCTCGCCGGAGGACTATTACAGGGAAACACTAAGCAAAATGGTCCTGCAGTACCTCATCGACGAGGTGAAGAGAGTCCTCGGCATCGAGATGGTCCGAATCCTGAGATGGCTGTCTTTAGTGCCGTCGTACATGGCCGACCACAATTTCAGCATCCGCAAAGACAAGGTCGCCGACGCGAACCTGAACAACCTGGCCCGCCCGGACTCCTTCTACGACGAGCTCGGCTGCTGGGAAGTCAAGTGGAGGCACGCGAGCAAGCGCAGGATCCTGCCCACCGGCGTCTTCGCCACCTTAAAGATCCCCGATATCGGATTCTATCCCAACGTGCAGAGCCTGCTCAGAGTTCTGGGTTCGATCCCTTGCATCAACGCCGACGCAGACGTATACGTGCAGTACGACATGGTACTGGACAGGTATCGCTCCTACATGAAGGTGATGCCGGCAGAGAAAAGAATGTGCAACTTGGCGTTCGTTTACGTCAATCAGGACGTTCACTTCAACATCGACGACATGGTGCAGTCGTACGTGGAAAGCCATCCGGACATCCTGCAGCTGCTTTGTAAGGTAAACAGTTCATGGTGTGATGTATATTATTTGTTATAATACTAACAGTGAATGGAAGTTCTTTATATAGTCAACTTCAAAATTATTGGCACCCACCATGAAAATGACCAGCACTTGCTATTGTAAAGTGCCATTATAATTTATATATATTTTGTATATGTTCATAAATAGTACTGTTCTCTCTGTGAAATACTGGTTTCAAAATTATTGGAACGCTTACGAACCTTTTCAGACTTCTTATGATGACCCTGATCGTGCTTAATCATGCAGTATTAAGTCATATATATTTTTTAAAATTATTATCTGACTTATGTCCAGTATGTGATGGATGAACAAACCTTATATATCTCGGGAAACAAGAAAAGTTCAAAAACTACTTGGAAAAATGTGGAAAGAAAGTTACACATTTATTTAATCTGTAAGATATTCTTTGAGGGTGTGAATAAATTTGACACTGTCAGTTCACAGTACACCAATTGTAATGCATGTTTATTTTTTTGTGTTTTCAGGATGATGTAATGGAGGTTCAAACTTCAGGTAAAACACACCACCTGATACCCAACATCTGTTCTTATTTCTCGTTTAAAAATGGTTAATTCATTTTGATGATTGTACGTGATTTATACTTGATTCAACGTTATACCTTATTTGCATGTTTTCCAGCAACAGAAAATAACACGAACGATGCCTCAAAGGAAGATATGGAGGAACCGAGAGAAATTATTTTGGACATGGAGTTCGAGAGGCCCAAACCAGCAGAGTGTTCGGGGACCGATAAAGAGGCGTTAAAATCGGCGCTGAAAGCGTCGCTCACTGCAGCGTGCAACAGCCAAAGCAGACAGTTTCAGGGAGGCCCAGAGGGCGAGGTCGAATACGTGACCAAATCTGAAATGAACGAAGTTTTGAAAGTATGCGAGGAGGTCGTGCGAGACGGGATTCTTTCCGAAGCAGGAAATTCTTTCTTCTCCCTGTTCATTGATCGAGCGGTGAGGTTTGGCGAAACGGACTTCCTCCCGCTGTTTCTCAGGTTCGTGGACAGTTTCGATGTCATGCGTTTGGAACTGATGGGGTTCGTGGAAGCGAACCTCGATACCGAGGCGATGTGCGAGCGCCTTTTTGACATCGTCACCATAGAATGGCGTCTCGATTTCAAATACTGCAGAGGCCAGGCTTACTTGGGTTCTGGGGAAATCTCGTACAAGCTCAAGGCCTTTGCATGCAAAGTTCAGGAGAAGTACCCTCTGGCAATTTGCACTCACTGTTCCTGTTACTCTTTTAACACGTGGTGGTCGAGGTCGGTTCCGGTGCCCTCCATCAGCAGAGCTCTAGATATCCTCGAGAAGATCGTGTTGTTTTTCAGCAGCTCGCCCGAAATTGAAAAACAGCTGGACCAAGTCATAGCTGTTGGTCTGCGCGAGAGCTACGAGAAGATCCACGAGTTTCAAGGGAACTTCTGTTCCTCTTGGCAGGAGAAGCACGACTCCTATGATGTCTTCTCTCAGATACTGGAACCTCTGGTCGATTGTCTGGAGAGATTCCATAACAGCAGTCCACCGATGTGGAGTTTAGCCGTGATCAACCAGGCGAAGAAGCTCCTGCAATTGATCCGAGACTTTGACTTCATCGTGGCGATAGTGGCTCTAAAGAACATCTCGTCTTTCACCAGAGAACTGAGCGCGGCTCTGCAGAAAGACCATTTCAGCGCCGCCTCACAGCTCTGCCAGATCAGCGGCATTGTAGCCACGCTCAACAGACTCAAGACCAACATAAAAGTGTTCCACCAGAACTGGTTTGACGAAGCGTGTGTCTTTGCTCAAAGCTTAGGCGTGCAGGTTAAAGTGCCTGAGAGCGTACCATGTCCCAGGGACAACCTCCTAAAACCGGGCGGATACTATAAAGATGCGGTCAGCGTCCCTTTAGTCGACCACATAATCAACTCTGTCAAGGACCATTTCTCCGATGACCACAAAGAGGCTCTCAACTTCTTATCTCTGGTCCCGTGCTCTGTAACCATGAGCTACATTTTCGAAAGCCTGAAGTCGAAGCCTCCGTTGTACGTCAGTGACCTTCCGGATCCCGACAACTTCTTCACAGAACTTTCTTGCTGGAAGGTGAAATGGAAAACCAAAGTGGTTTCCCCGACGATACCGGATACTATTTTTCAGACTCTCCGCCTGCCACTCATGCAGTATTTCGCCAACATTAACACGTTGCTGAAGATCATGTCAGTGTTACCGAGTACCACGCTGGAGCATTGCGGGGAGGTAAAGCGCCATAAAATGTTTCAGGACTACCTGAGGAGCACGTACGCCAAGGACAGGACTCCGTGTTTGGCCATGCTCCAGGTGGGCACAAACTTTAACAGAGATCTGGACAGGATGGTGACGCAGTGTTTGAAAGTCACTCCAAAGACACTGGAAGGCATCTGCCTGGTAAGGTTTCTTTTTATTTATTTTTTATTCTAAATTTAAATAACATTTAATGTTCTTAAAGACTACTGATGACTACTTTTTCCACTCAGGACAAAGAAGCAAAAACTCTGAGGAATTCTGAGATAAGAGCAGAAGGTATATCTTATATATATCGTAACTTATTTTTTTTTATGCATAACCATGTTTAAAAATCGTTCTAAGCACCACTTCTCCTGTCTTTTACAACAGACAACCACAACGACGAGGAGATGGAGGTTCAGCAGGAAAGATCAACTAAAAAACTCCCAGACTTCAATGAGTTAAAGGCAGAGGGTATGGTTTCTTTACCTGAAGATAATTTGTGTTATCCGGTTTTGACGTTTTTCCGGTAATATTAACGTTGATATTTTTTGTAGGTACCTGCACGGCTGGATCCAACAAAATTGAGACCCAGCAGGTTCCTGAAGTTGCACCTGCAGTGGTTATGGAGGGACAGCAAGCGAAGCCTTTGGATGAGAACGGTCACTCTGACCAGCCTGCAGACAGTCTTCAGAGGGTCTTCATGGTGGCGGCCAGACTGGCCCGGAAAAAACGCCTGTTTCTGGATCTCCCCACGGAAGAGCAAGACCTTGTCATGCGAGAGCTTGGTATGTGTCAGTGGGACCAGGAGAACACGAAGCATTTATCAGATGTGGATGTGCTGGAGAGTATTGTGAAGTCGATGAGAGGAACGATCCTTTCAGAAGTTCAAGAATCCCCGTTTTTTTCCATCATCACCGACAAGGTGGTGTCTGTGGGTGACGAGAAGTACGTTCCTGTGTTTGTCCGGTATGTGGACAGTTTCACCCCGAAAGTGGAGCTTTTAGGATTTCTGCCCTTGGACTCAAGTTCTCATGCAGATACCCAAGCTAAGACTCTCTCAAGCATCCTCTCAGAGGAGTGGGGACTCCAGATGGGATGCTGTCGTGGCCAGTCCTTTATGTGCATGGGTGCTGGGGGTCAAGGTCTGAGAAAGCTATCTTTAGGATTCTTGGAGAGCTTTCCTCTTGCTGTGAACACACCCAGTGAGTCCTGTGGACTTGCTTATTGGCTGGCAGTAAGCCTTCATAACGACCCCATCGCAAAGGTGCTCGGCGTAGTCGAGGACCTGTTACTTTTCTTCGATCAGTCACCAAGACTGCACGTTGAGCTTTCTCAGACAAGGGAAGGTCTCTTGAACACTCCTCGGGAAGCCCTCGCGGAGGTCCCAGAAACGTGTTTGTCGAAGTGGAAAAAGACGGAGGATTTCTTTGACATTTTGGTCGACATGCTGGAGGGCGTCCTGAGTTGCCTGGACTCTGTTAGCAACAATGCCGACGGGTCCTGGAGTAATAGCATGTCGATACACGCGCTGATGCTCTCCACAGCCATTAGGGAATCAGATTTTGTCATTTCCCTTGTAATCCTGAAGAATGCCTGCGCTCCCCTGAGGAACTGCAGCACTGTATTCCGCTGCGGAAATCCGGCTGATATCATCTGCGAGCTGGAGAAGGTCCCTGTTATAATAGAGTCCCTTGTTAAGATGTTAGAGAACATCACTGTAGTGCACAATACCTGGTTCGAGGAGGCAACCCAGCTCGCTGCCAAAGTTGCCGGAGCGCTCTCGTATCCAGACACGGTCGGCAGCTACGACTCTCCAGAGGTGGGCTACAGAGAGACAGTTAGCATACCTGTCTTGAGTGGTCTGATTGAGGAAATGAAGTTTAACTTTTCGGAGGGTCACTTGAAAGCCCTCAGGGTCCTTTCTCTGCTTCCCACGTGCAATCCTCTGCCTATTCTCCCAGAGGCACCAGATAAGCTCTACATTATCTACCAAAGTGATCTACCTGAACCAGACATGGCAGAGGAAGAGATAAATGCTTGGGCCACTGTTTGGCAAGAGAAGTATCAAGACAGCTCGCTGCCCACCTCAATCTCGGAGACTCTGCACCACCATGAAGCTAAGAATCACCCTAACGTGACGACTCTTCTGAGGCTTGTTGCTGTGCTACCTAGCATTAGCATGGAGTGTGATCTGATGAAGACCACTCTTAACTCGTTGAGGAGCTTGATCAGGAATGACTACGGCAGCACCAGTAAGACCAACACGGTAATGCTTCTTATGCATCGACCCATGCTGCGGACTTTGGAGCAAGTGATTGACAAATGTATGGAACTTGATGCAAAGAGCCATGGCTTCCTTTCTCCGGTGTGTATATATACATATTAATAAAAGTTCAGAGATTTAATTGGGTTTGTCAGGTGATTGTTGTATTAAAGCTGTATCTGGTGTTTGACATTTTTTTAGGTGAAGGAGTCTCTCTGTGTAATGAAAAAGGATAGCGGTGAGTAGTTTTTCTTTTGGACACATTAAAATGTGGTAAAGTGTAAGGATAATATTATTGTCTTTTTTCCTTCAGAGGTGGATGAGGTTCCTTCAGAGGAAAAGGTCAAAACTACCAGCTCTGGGGTTTCAGAGATAATAAATGGCACAGTTCCAATCATCGCACAAGACCAGGCCACAACTACAGCTCAGTGTGACCCTGGAGGTGTGGAACGTAATCATGCTCTTGGAATCTTCATCCTAAAGAAAAATTTGTTTCATCTTTGTTTTTCTGGTCACTATTTTATACTTTTTTCTTCTGTTTCCAGAGATAAGCACTTCTACACTAGATGGTACCACTACAACTCCAAAGGATAGTGCCATGGAAATAAATGCGTCCAATGGACAAGCTGAGATACAAGAATCATCTCCAATCAGTACAGATGGTCAATCAGCAGCTACACATCCAAATGATGCTGAAATTAGTTCATCCACAGTGAGTGTGTCTGAAAACGCACCAGGAGAACAGGATGTTCCCAAAGAGCACAAGGCAACAGCCGAAGGTGTAAGCGCAGAGCTACAAAATGGAAATGCGGAGCTTGTAACAGAAGTGGCAGCCCAAAGTATCACCACTGAGCCTGTTACAGCATCCAAGGATGTCACCATGGCGCTTGAAGAACCGGTTACAAAATTGGCAGCCGAGGATGTCATCGCGGAATCAGAAGTGGCAGAGCCACTCGCCGCAGAACCAATCACAGCAGCCGAGGATGCCGCCATGGAAGTCACGGCAGTGGCGCAGGATGCTTCCGCAAAGCCTGGAGTCGCTATAGAACCTGTAACCTCAGCACAGGATGTCATTCCAGAGTCAGGTACAGCAGCTGTGGATGTCTCCATGGAGCATACAGAGCCTATACCCGAAGTGGTAGCCCAGGATGATGTTACTGAGCAAAGTGTCAACATGGAACCTGTAACTGAAGTGGCAGCTCAGGTTGCGACCACAGAGCCTGTTACAGCATCCAAGGATGTCCCAAAAGAGTTTATGGTAGTGGCAGAGGATGTCACTGCAGAGCCTGTTGGAGAAGACAAAGACACTACTGTGGAACACGAAGCAGCAGAGCAGGGTGTCACAGGTGTGTCAGAAGTGGCAGCTGATAATGGCATCACAAAGCCTGTTGCAGATGCAGATGATGTCACCAAGAGTACTACCACAGAAGCTGAACCCCAGGGTGTCGCTTCCAAGGAGCCGTCACCAGCAATCCATGGCATCAGTACAAACCCAGTCGCAGTACCACAGGAGATCACCAAGGAGATTGTTGCAACTGGAGAAGATGTCACTACAAAGCATGATGCCCAGGGAATCACCAAAGAGCCTGGTGTGCGAGTCCAGAGTGCTCAGGGTGTCACCACAGAGCCTGTAACATCACCCCAAAGCATGACCATGAAGCCCGATGCAGCAGTTGAGGATATTCCAAAAGCACAGTATGCCACCACCAAGCCCTTAGCAACGACCCAAAATGAAGCCACGGGTCATGGAACAGCATCCGGAGACTCAACAATGGAACCCCAAAAAGCTCAAGGTGTCACCCCCAGTAACGAATCCACAGCAGCCCTTAGAGTGACCGTGAAACCTGTAACGTTACCTCAGGATACAAGCAGTGAGACCAACATAGCTCAGGGTGTCACCTCTGTGACTGCATCAGAAGCCCAGAATCTTTCCAGAGTAGAATTACAAGATGTCTCCACACAACCTGTAACAACAGGACATGATGTCACCTTGGAAGACCAGAGTGTCTCCAAAGAGCCAATATCCCCAGATGCCACGAATCCCACAGCAACAGTGCAGTGTGTGGAGTCTGTTACAGCTGAGCAAGCGGTCACGACACAGAGCGTGCCAGCAGCCGAGGATGTCGCCATGGAAACAACTGAAGCAGGGCAGAGCGTTGCCTTACCAACCACAGTAACAGCCAAAGGTATTGTTCCTACAGAGTCGATAGCTGAGCATGTCCCTATGGAGCTTGATGCAGCATCAGAAAAAATGACCGCAGAACCTTCAGAAACAGTCCAGGAGGTTCTGACGGAGAGCCAAGATAAATCCAAAGGAGTTGCCCGAGACGTCACCATGGAGCCTTTCTCAGAAATCCATGATGTCCCCATGGATCCCACCGAAGACCTCAAAGCGGAAACTCGAGATATTGGCCTAAAGGCTGATGTTCAAGATGTTACCGATCAGGTCGTGGCACCTGCTCAGAACGGGACGTGCGAGTCCAAAATACTTGCTTCTGATGGCGTAGGTAAGGCCGTACCTGCCAGTAAAGTCGGTGATGTCCAGACTACCACAGCGACAAAGGATGCAACAAGTGATGCAAACAACTCTACAGCAACCGAAGTCACGCATATGACTGTTCAAGACGATCTCGATCAATCCTATGCAATAGCTCAATATGGCATGGATCCCTCCAAAGCAGTAGCACAAGCAGCGGGCGAAGATGTCACTGAACCCCACAAGGGTGTCTTGTCGTTCTACAGCGCTCCTGCTCAAGAGGCATTTTTCATCGAAGTTCAAAATGCAAAGTTCTTTTCTATTATATGTGAACAGCAAATAGAGATAGAAGGACATACGTATATCCCCGTAGGGATCTGTTACCTGGAGAAACGCAAAACGCCATGCGAGGATGTATTGGCTTACGTCCCGCTTGACCAAGACATCGCCGTCTTTGTGGATTCTATGACAGCAGCTCTGTCCGAGAAGTGGGGTTTGAACTTGGCCTTCTGTCGGGGGCAAAGCCTGCTGACAGTAGGTGCTGCAGGTGTACAAGTGAGAGCAGCGGCATCGTTGTTGTCTCAGAGGTACCCGCAAGCTGTACGCACTTTCAGCTCCTCCGTGTCCCTGAACACATGGCTGGCCAAATCGTGTATTATCTCTGAGATAGCGGACAGCTACACGTGGGTGGAGAGGATGCTGCAGTGGGTGACGGAGGATGAAAAGAAACGGGCTGTATTATACAGAATGGTCGCGTCCTTGTTCCAACATGATGCGGTGAAGCACAGTGACCTGACTGATAGGCTTAGCAGAAGCCAATGGGAGAGGAGCCATGACACTCTGGATCTTACCGTAGAAGTTCTGGAAGCCATCATGCTCAGTTTGAACGACATAAAGGAAAACCATGACATCCAGGCAGAAAGAACACAGGCTGGTGACTTCCTCATCATCCTGCAGAACTTTGAGTTCATCTTGACGCTCGTGATCATGAAAAACGTCCTGGGTCCGACAAAAAGTTTAAGCCAGAATCTCCAGAGCCAACCTCTGGATGTGTATCAAGCTGTGAACAGTCTGTCTGAAGTACTTTCTTCACTGAGTGATATGAAAACCAACATTGACACTCACCTTCAAAGCTGGTACCAAGAAGCAGTGGTGTTCGCCTCCAAGTTACAGATCAGCGTCGACCACACTTCACAAGAGTGCTTGATCATTTACTGTAGAGACATCGTCAGCAAAGGAGCGATAGATCACTCCATTTGCGAGATCACCGAGCTTTTCTCAGACCACGCTCTGTTGGCCGTGCGCTGCATGCAGGTTGTGCCTTATGTCATATCCAAGACGGAAGGATGCTGCACGGACTCTGACCTTTTCAGGGTGTACCAGGACGATCTCCCAGACTCGAGCTCTCTGCAGGCAGAGCTTCTAAAATGGCGGGAGAAGTGGTTGGACGCTGAAACGGCTCAACAGCCTCTTCCCGCTGGTCTCCTAGACACGCTCAGTGCCACAGACTCCGAGTCCTTCCCCAACATTGAGACACTTATCAGGCTCCTCGTGGTCTTGCCCTGTTTCAGAAAAGAGGACTTGTTCAGACAGGGAAAGAAGAGTCTCGTTGAGTTCAACCAACAGCGGTCTTTACTCGAGCTGTATCCTCTATAGAGCAGTAACCGTCAACCTGTCAACCCTCAACTGCCCCCTAAAACTAGCTTTCCATTAATTAGGGTGTCGTATACTGCTGAAGTCCTCAGTGTGTTACTCACTGTATCCCTGGTTACAGCTGATCGGATCTGAGCGTAGGTTTCAGTAGTTTTTTTTTGTTTTGTTTTTTTTAAATTAGAGATCTAATTAGAATTGTACACTTTAAGTATAATCTAATTGTTTTATTTTGTTTCGTTGTCTTATTTTTATCTTGTGTGTGATGTGGACTAAGAAAGGGGACTGCCTACAGGGACCAATGTCTTGCCAAAAAAACGAAAAAAAAAAGCAGAAAAAGAAAGGAGAAAAAAAAAAAAACATGCCCTAGCCAGGGCTCTAATGCTTTTGTGCCTTTATGCAAAACCTTACCCTGACTCTTGGAACACAAGAACTAAGTTTGTCTGCAAGAATGCTTTCAAGACAAGCTTTTTGGAAGCTTCCCAGCATCTTCAGGAACTTTTACGATTTTTTTTTTTTTTTTTTAAATCATGTACATCCTATAAAAAGAAATAACAACCCAGACATGTTCAATCCAGTTACACTCATTTAGTCAAATAACCTGTGGGTTTCGAATCACCTGAATCATGTCACGGTCATCCACACGGCACAGATGCTGAAATGCTATGTTCCATTATGTGTCAAAAACAAGTTTCATTTGTTTGCAGTTTGACTTGGATGCATTGGTTTCTGTAAACACTTTCTCCCAAAAATCCTTCTCATGGAAAGAAGGATTCAAATATATATATTTGACTAAAATAAATAAAAATGTTTAAATGAAGCTTCTTTTTATTCCACACCCAATTCTTTTTTCAAAGATTGTGGATGCAGTGTCAGAAAATGTCCACAAGAGGGCAGTCTTGGCTTTGTGCTGTGCAGGAAGTGATCGGTCACCTTGTCTTAGTTTAATTTGAATAGATGTGTAGTAATTGGCAAAATAGTTGTTTTGTGCTTTATTTTTGGGATAAAATTAGCAAATTGCGAATACTTTCTGGTGGAATTTGTTCCGCTCTCAACTTTAGGCATTGCTTTATGTTTCCGTTAGTTGCTTGTAATATCCTGTCGTCAGCTTTCGCAACCTCAAGTGCAGGGGTCGAAGGGAAATACATCCCAATTCGTCTTAATTTACAGTTAAGAGTTACACTGTACTTTTTGTCACAAATCGTGAAGAATTATTTATTAAAATCGTCAGTCTCAGGTTCTGTAGTCTAAAGATAAACAGGTCACGGAAGTGTCTGAAATTTTGGACCAAAAATCTCTGAACGTTTAAGTCAAAAAAATTTATCGAAAGCAGAACTTTGTCCAGTAATTGCATCATAAGTCTATCGCAAGAGAATCTTAAAGACTTTGTGTGGTGTGACGTACAATAAATATGAAGTAAAGTATCAGTCTCGCCTGGAAAGTCGGGAAATGTTTGGTTATTTCGGAATCTCTGTGCGTCATTAGTTTTGTGTCAAGATACATTTTAAGATTTAACAAAACCCAGAACTCGGTATTAACAGACTTCATAATCTGAAGTAAAAAAGTTGCATTTGTTGATTTTTAAATGATGCGCTGCTTTTCTTTTTTAACCGTGTGCTCAGTTACCTAACGCGCTGTGATGTGTTGTGTTCAGCATGTGGTGTTGATTCATTTTCTACAACAGCAGCTCTGACAGTAGTTCAGGTTGTAACCTTCATCGCAGGTTTATCTTAATACGTTATATACACCTTATACTGTATATTTTTTATAGTTGCAGCTCATTCACAGGGACTTTTAGGGCAGATGCTCCATATTGGATTAAAAAACTAAATAAATAAAAAAAATAAGGAGACATTTCTTTAACATTGATGGAAGGAGTCTCCAGTGTCAGCGCTTTGTAACAGTCAGAGATGAAGCTGTAACTTCAAGTTTTCCGACATCTTCAGGACAGACGGGTTTACGCTTCTTTGTGGTTTCTTGGTAACATGACAAGCTGTGTTTTATATTTATTTATTTATTCATTTATTTATTTATTTTTGGTCATCTTAACTACGAGAGAGGGGGAAAAAAAGAGGCTGGTGAAGGAACGACTGTTTATAGTTGTTTATAACGGAAGTGCGAACCGGAATTAACTTGTTTTGTAGACGTTCCAACATTAAATGTAACTAAACTGTTAAATAAATAAGTAAATTAAATTCCTGTGGTATAACAGAATGAAAACACCTTGGGGAAATGCTGTCATAGGAAAAATAATCAACTTTGAGGTGGTCACAGTAACTCTGCTTCGTGTCGGGCTGCGTCGCTCCACCCCAGCTTGGATTATTTTCCTGTAACAGTGTGGCCTGTCATGTGTGATGCTTTACGTATTAAAACTAAGGACCGGTAAAGTAACCGAACGGACTACAAACTGAAAAAGTGATACACGAAATAATTAATCAGCTCCTTTTGTTTGTAAAGTTTGTAAGTCTCAGAAGGTCTGAACAGAAGTTGCCTTATTAACTCGCGGTGTTTCTCAAGCAGGGCTGAGGCTGTGCACAAATCAAATCAAACACCGCGGTGCATGACGTCGTTCCGTAGCAGCTCAGGTACATAGTTTATATACACTAGCTATCCGAGTGTATCATGGGACTGAAATCGTGCACTGGATACCGTCCAGCGTTTCCAGACTGCACCATGATGTCACATCCTGAAAGCAGTGCACCTGATCTTGAATACAGTACTGTCTCGGTCACAGCTTATCAAACTAGTTCCTTAAAGAACGAAGGTTTCCTACGAGGGCAGCGGGTAATGCTGAAAAACAAATTCCAGCGTCTTCTTACGAGGACGCGACGTCTCTCTTGAGGTTAAGTGAAATTGTTTGGTTAAAAGTAATATATGGAGCGTTGATACTCATTCGGTTGTTCGTGTCGTGGTGTTTTTTGGTTTTTTTTTTCTTTTCCCTTTTTACATTCTGAATGCTTTATTTGTTCTTCTATTTTAAAAAAAACAACATTGGCATAAATCCTACTTTAGTCCACCACTTCCTATACCACAGTCTTCTCTATTCATACACTGGGTTAAACAAAGTTAATCATTAATCCTTTTACTCTGGAGGCTTGTTTAGTTTTTTTGTTCTTTTGCTTTTCAAACAGCGGGCACGGCTCGCTGTAGCATGTCGATGATTTGCAGCGTGACTCTGAAAGAGAACAGATCCATCACGGAATATTGTTTTCAGGGTTAGATCTTTAAGATGTCGCTAAGAAGCAATCAGTCTCCCATTTTCCTTTACCCTTGGACCCGGGATCGGCTTCAGGGGGCGATGACCTCTGACCTTTATAGCATTGTTGCTTGTGAGAAAGGCAGCGAGGTTAGGGAGCAAAGTCGTAGATGAGCAGTAACGAGGCCGTGCTGCGGTAATTGCAGCCACAAATCAATCAGAGAAGAGTTTATTAACTTAATTGTGAAGGAACGCCTTTGTGCCACGACAATGCGTAGAAAAAACCCGTGAGTTCTTCTGTGTGTTTCTCAGTTTTTCCCGAGGTCGATGGTTTACAGTTTTCTAAGAGCTTCAGCTGAATAACTAAACAGTTCCACACAAATCAGTTCATTTGGTGTAAACTTTCCTGAGATGTTTATTGGAAGCCTATTGTTATACACATCACCATGACAAATGTGTGTTCTCTTGGGACATATTAAATTTAAAAATAAATAAATAAAAATAATCGTCCCAGAAAACAATTCCTCATTCGCTAGTTTTCTCTCGAGTGCGTTTCTGCACAGACGGAACAGATTCTTGTCTGTAAATGTGTTTTCCATCCGACCGCAGAATTTGTGTCCTTTTTTTCCCTCCAGTGCAATCAATTATTTTTATTTGTGTGATCTCGAATCCGTGTTTCGTCTTCATTATTTCTTACAATCACAACAATCAGATGAGTACCCGGTTCTGGGCAACGTGTTCAACACGTGTTCACGTTTAAACACGATGAGTAATGAATTTAGGAATTGAATTCTTCTCTCCGCTTTGCTGTTGAAACACTTTCCACAGCTTTGAAGCTGCGTCCCAAATTAAAATGTACAGATTTAAAGGAAAAGTTCATCCTGAATGACTTGCGTGTTATTCTTTTATCATTAACACATGATCCGGGATTTATTTTATAATAAAATCGAGTTCTTTTGAAAGTTGGAGGTCTGAGTTCAGAATTACGTCATTTTTTACCTCTGCATTCGGACTACAAAGTGGAGGAAAAAAAAACGTGTGATGTATACAGTGAACTGTAGAGTCAGTGTTATCGATTTAATAAGTGAAGACATCTGCGTGTAAAGCTAATACGTGTCTACCATATAATAATGTGTTCACTGCTGATACTCTGAGCGGCCATTTTGATTTGATGTCACTTGCTGAACTCACAGTTTAGAAGACCGTCCCAGGTTTTTGTGTAGGAATCCCAGAGGTGATTTCTTTGGTTTTTGGGAAATCTGAGCTACGAGTTTGAGTCGAATGCAGCATAAGCCCTTGTATCATCTCTAAAGAGAGCGATGCAGCAGCGCTTTAGTCGCTTAGTGTATTCAGCTCTATCGCTTCCTTTTCTGCTCAAAAAGATCAACTTCTTCCAAAGCTTCAAATTTCATGCGAATATGTCCGACAAAACCATCATGCTCGTCATCACGTAGCTCTCTAATTAGCTGAGCCGAGTCGTAACTGGAAGAGTTAGAGTTCAGCGTTTGAACCAACGTCTCCAATAAAGAACACAAAAATTTTGCATATTTTCTTCAAACTCGTGCTTACTTTGAAAATGGCAATCAGCTGTAAATTAAGTTCACACAAATGACTTTCAGCCACGCCCACAAAACTCCATAAAAGGCAAAGCTCACACAGAGCTGACAAAATGACAAAATGAAGACTAAACGGTGAAAGCGAGCATCAAACGTTTGTCTCGATTTATGGGTTTATTTTGTATCGCATTCTTTCAAGTCATTTAATATGAAAAGTAAAATGTTCAGTAAACTTGTGTGTAATTATAGCGATTTAAACTTGACAGCGTAATCCGTATGTAGAATCACAGTAACGTATCGACCCGTATGTGACTCGACACCGATCTAACGAGGTTCACGTTCGCGAGTCTCTTCGCTACGCCCAAGGAAACGGTTTACGAGTCGATCTCGCTGTCTTGTTTAACAGCGAATCCTTGCCGTATCACTTACGTTTGAAACACTATGACCTTGATGCCGCTTACGTTTGAGAAATACGTGCGTCCCCCTCAACATCATCAACGTCAAGCAACAAATTAGCGCCAGAATCGCTGAACATAACAAATATTTTAATATAAACATATTTAATGTGGTTTGGGGGCGGAGTTTTCCTTTAACACGTTTTGAATTTAGTTTAAAACGTGTGAACGCGGTCCAAAGATCACGCACGCCGTTAACCTGTTTCAAGAAACGCTGAAGCTTCTGCCTCGTGCTCTTGTGCCTGGGATTAGTGTGTTTCCTGTTCTTCCGTCTGAAAGATGTTCCCTTTTCAGCTGTTCCTCAGAAACATCCTCGCTCTGTGATCTCGACTGCTGTCCGTAAGCTGAAACATCGCCTCTCCTTTCCCTCCCCCCTGAACAAGGGCCTGATTGTCGACGTTCCCGTCGGTGTGAAAGCAAAATCTCTCTGTGTGTCTCTGAGCTTCATCCCATCAGCAAACGGATCCATCTCCCCCGAGAGCCTCCGGCCCGTTTACACACAGGATTATTCCTGCGTTCTGAGGTTCCCTTTCTGCAGTCGAGGAATTTTAATGCAAAATTTATCAGCGGCATCTCGCCGAGGCTTAAAACCTCTTCTGCTTTATCAGGAATTATGAAAACTGAGAGGACGAGTGGCTCGGCTTCGCTCCCGGCTACGAGAACAGGTCCGCTGTGTTTGTGGAACTCGTTAGATATTAGCTAGACGACAGGAACTCTGAATCTAACCATCTTTTCTCTGGTCCCAAGAGCTAAATGTTTCATTCCTCACAGGTTCTAGGTATTAAAAAAGAAAATAACAAGCAATAATTTAACTGGGTGAGAGTGCATTACAAACTCCAACACCCACACACACACACACACACACACACTTAGAAAAAAAAAAAAAAATCATTGTGGTTTAATTGTGTACTTAAAGGTAGCCTCCTTAGCAGTTTAGCAAAATGTACGAGACCTAGAAGCTGTCAGATGTTGAACATTTAACTAAACGCTCTTTGCTGGAATTACGAATAGCCGTAATTATCCAATGAAACCTTTTTTTTTTTTTTTTCTGTGTGTACCAAGAAGCTAAAAGTTAAACTCCTGACAGGTTCTAGGTGTTAAGATTGTTAAGTTTGTATCGCACACTTGCCCAGTTAAAATGTACATGCTGAAAAAAAAAAAGTAGTTCTTCAGAAAAGGAAGTTCTTGAAGGGTTCTTCTGGACCGTTTCTGGACCACATTGTTTCCAGATGAAGAACTGTGTGTTCTCAACACTAGAGCATTAGGAGTTATAAACGTTCCTGTAATGTTTTTCTGATGTGTATTTTTTTGTTGTAGAAGCAAGCAGAAACATCTCCTTTATTAGTTTAGCTGCTTTTAAGGGTTCTGTCAGAGGAACAACCGAACAAGCCTTAAAGACTGTAATTTTATTTTATTTTTTTTAAATGTTGGAACCACAGGGTGACAATTTTACTAACAAATAAAACCAGAGCGCATTTCTGTGGACCAGACTGCTTTTTTTTTTTTTTTTTTTTTTTAATGTAGAAATGTTTTTTTTTTTTTCATGACCAATGAGAAGACAGTCCCGCTTTCTTGTTCCTACTGACTCACAAAACCAAAGTTCATGAAATCATAGGTCAAAGGTCACCTACATCTTTTGTTAATCTCCAGGACTGGTAAAGAATGGCTCGACTCGAACCCTGGAACGCTTCTGTAAGAGCTGAGCTCGAGTGGAATCGTGTCCACACACAGTGCACGAGACCCAGTCGAAGCTTTTAAAAAGCCTTTTAAAAAGTCTGTGTACAGACTCGGACACACACACACACACACACACACACACACACACACACACACACACACAGAGCCAAGCACTTTCATGTTCACGGCGAGTAAAACGACCTCATCGCCAAGATCCGATCTGTAACACACACCAAATCACTTTAACCCAAACGCTCTCTCTCAGGACTCGCATGACTTTCTTTCGTTCTTGCTTTCTTTTTCTTTTTCTCTTTCTTTCTTTGTGTCTTTCTTTTAAAGCAGCCTCTTTTGGCTTAGCATGACTTTCTTTCTTACTTTGTTTCTCTCTTCCCCCTTATTTCTCTCTCTTTTTCTTTTTCTTTCTTTCTCTCCTTCTCTTTCTTTCTTTCTGTCTCTCTTTTCTTTCTTTCTTTTAAGCCGGTCTCCTTTGACTTAGCATGGCTTTCTTTATGTTGTCTCTCTCTCTCTCTCTCTCTCTGCCCTCCTTTCTTTCTTTTTTTTCTTTCTTTCTTCCTTTGAAACAGTCTCCTTTGGAATTAGCGTTGCTTTCTTACATTGTTTCGTTCTCTCTTTCTCTCTCTCCCCTCACCCTCTCTCTCTCTCTCTCTCTCTGTTTCTCTCTCCCAACTTTTTTCTTTTCTTTTTCTTTATTTTTCTCTTTCTTTGTGCAGCGTATTTGAACAGAAAGGTGCGTAACCCCCGGGAGATTACGGTAGAATTCCTAGAATAATTGCGTATTTTTCGGGCCTCTTCACTTCAAGCGTATTAGGAACGTGTGCCGCTGATTAATTGGGCTCCTTTGGAGAAGCAGTGTCGGGTTTGGACGAGGCTCGGCTCTGCGCGGGATTTACCTTGTGAGTCGCAGTGATTCCGAGTGATTTGGAGTGATTGAGTTACGGCCCTGTCGGCTTTAACCCCCTCCTCCGTGCGGATTGGCTTTCAGCTCTTCATAACCGAGTTCTGATTTCTTTTCTCTAATCCTGGCCCAGGCGTATCGATCAAAAACAGATGTGGTGGCACAATTTATCTATTGTTCCGTCCTGTGGTCACTTGGTGCCCCTTAAACCTACACGGCATTAGCGTGTTCCCCGCCAGGCCCGAGCCTCTACCTCCCACGGAGTGTTGTGCATTCCTCACGTCTCGGGCGCGATTTAACGCTGCGATTCTAACAGTTTCACCTCGAGCTCTTCTTACTCGCATCTCTACTTACGCATCTCTCACACGCCTGATGACGTTCTCAGAGGAAAAGATACTTCAATATCCAGTTCCGACTGTGGCTGATTAAATTAACGACAGGTTCAGTCTGGAAGCCATTTTGATTTCTACATGTTTACTCTGGAAAACGCTTCATCTCACACAGAAGGACACGTCCCAGGACGACGATAAGGAATGTATCTCATCTGTATCCACCTTCTCAAACGTCCCCTCACCAGATGACCACTGCTTTGATCTTGTTATTCAGGAAACAATCAAAAATGTTCAAGAACATGGATACACACACACACACACACACACACACACAGAGAGAGAGAGAGAGAGAGAAAAGACTGTACAGAAGTTGGCCCTCTTGCTGGACTGCAGTTTAATTTTTCACCCATGTTTCATGCTGACTCAGGAACAAGACTCCATTGTTTCACGTCTTACACTTCCTTGTTTCTCCCACCTATTTTATCATTCGCAAGTGGCAAGATCAAACACGGCACCAGAGAAACGCTGCATTGTGGAACGTGTGTGTGTGTGTGTGTGTGTGTGTGAGAGAGAGAGAGACCTTCTGAGCCTTTTTTTCAAACTGTGACAGAACTGAAATGAGACAAAACGAATAAAGGAAACGTTTCTGTTACATTTCTACAACCTTGGTGTGATACGGTTCTAGCTGCATTACAAATAAACATTTAGGTAGAAATACTAAAACTACTGTCACTAAATATCGCAGGAACATCGTAGGCACGCTTAGAACCGTTACGTAAAAGCGTTCTCTCATATCACCAAGAAACTTGGACGGATTCAATGGTCTACACTTTTCTGTTTACACAGTTACAGCTGATAACTTCAAAAAAAAAAACACACTTCCTGTGAAAACTGTGATGAAGTTCCTGGTTACACAACTGCACTATTTTTCTGTGTAGTACGCAGTTATAGAAGGGAGTGATTTATAATCGCACTATCCGTTGCACCCAGATGAGGACGGGTTCCCTTTTGAGTCTGGTTCCTCTCAAGGTTTCTTCCTCAAATCATCTCAGGGAGTTTTTCCTCACCACCGTCACCTCTGACTCACTCATTAGGGATAAATTCACACATTTAAAATTGACATCTTGATTTTATATTTTCCTGTAAAGCTGCTTTGTGACCATGTCCGATGTTAAAAGTGCTACACAGATAAAACTGGATTGAGAACACACAACAGGTTCTTTAGTTTGTCCATCTGCTTTATGGAGAGCCGGAGTGTTAACCGGAAGTAACATTTCGAACCCATGTAGGAAATTATTTTTCTAAGAGTGTGTCCACAACTTTCTGCTAGTCTGGAATCTCTAGCACAGATGGTGGATGAAAGATGGTTACTAAGAACAGGAGATGTAAATGCAGAAAAAACAGATGAGCAGCACATTTAAACACACACACACTCACACAAACACACACAAAAACCACTGAAGTTATTTTTAATATTCTGATTGGCCGATTGTAGGCAGCGTGTTAATGTCGCTACAGCGGTGTGACCTCAGAGTGACCGACGCCGGACAGGACCGTGTTCTCCGTACCCTGGGTCGAGTCACCTGTGTCCCCGAAGCCATTGAAGTCGACAGGAAATGTTTAGACAAGCGCCTCCCATCTGCTACATGAAAGGAAGCCGAGGCCTGAGAGATGGAGAAGTGCTCCGAAACAAATGGCACCCTCAGAAGACCAGCAGCTCAGTGGCCTCGGAACTGGCCGCTCCTGCTGAGAAGGATTCTCCTCGGGTGTGTTTTCACAACTGAGCACGCGCGCGCACACACACACACACACACACACACACACACACACACACACACACCAGACTCACAACTCCAGCCAACTTTTTATTCTTAATAACAAACGATAGACTAATGAGAGATCAGAATAATGAGTAATGCAAACAAAGCAATCAGATGGACCATTTTCACTTCATGCTAAAAAAAAAAAAAATCATCATCCACAACTTCCTCCGAAAATAATAAACATTTATGTTTAGGCGTTTGAAAGTTAGACAATCTATTTACGAGGCGTCTCTTTGTGGCCTGTTTATTTGATTAAATGCCTCGATAAAATTCAAGCAATTTCAAAAGAAAGGCGGCGGCGTCGCAGCTCAAGTAAACGGAGAAGGAGCGTATTTACTGCAGCTGTAATGATGTATTTCCTCTCAGTTCAAACAATCAGTCAGCAGAAGCCTCTCCATCACACACACACACTGCTGGGCTTTTGATGTCACACACTCATTCCTGCTCTGTTTGTACTGCAATAACAGAGACCTTTGAAGACACAAAGCCGCCTGAACAACATCTGAAATGGCGAATGATGGTCCACATTGTTTGCTTTCTGTATTAGTCATATTTATAGATTTATACTGTTTTCACATTTTCCTTTTCTTCTTCTTCTTCTTCTTCTTCTTGTTAAACATGTCCTGCATAACCACTGCTTATAGTAACAGTATTTAAGAATTTCCCTCATGGGATCAATAAAGTCTATCTATCTAACTACGGTAAAATACTCAATATTCTGTATATTTGTTGTAACGCGAGTCCAAAACACTGACTACAATGATGACGAACGAGTCTAACATTAAGATGAAAAGCAAATAAAATTCACTTGAGTGCTCTGTGTGTGTGTGTGTGTGTGTGTGTGTGTGTGTGTGTGTGTGTGTGTGTGTGTGTGTGTGTGTGTGTGT
>CM074990.1:706893-728972 GCA_037576825.1 Pangasius krempfi | reverse complement strand
CTTATTACTGCTTATTACTGCTTATTACCACACCGCATAGATATAAACATATGAACACAGATAAATCAGAGTGTGTATTAAATATAAAGGGTGGGAATGGAAGTGAATGGTGCACGGCTGTGTTTCACATACTTGTGAAACACTACACAGTGTGTTATTACTGGCTATTATCTGCTTATTACTAGAAACAAACTAACTAAATAAATATATATAAATAAATATATAAACACCAAAGGTGCTGCGTCCCAAACCACAATCTTCCCTACAGAATTGCACGCTACCCAATTTATCTATGACCTCGCTATATATTTATATCGCTATTTATACTCGGCGCGGTTCGGCGCGTAAAAAGGTGAGGATGAAAGTGAACGGCGCACGGCTGCGTCCCAAACCACATCCTGCCACAGGCTACTAAACAGTCATTTATAGGGCATTACAATTAAACCATTACTCGTTTAGCTATTTATACTCTTTAGTGCACTAGTTTGAGGTTTGGGGCGTAAAAGCAGCTAAAGCTTTTTCAGCTGAGAATGAAAGTGACCTGTGTGTGGCTGCGTCCCAAATTAAATCTACTCAGAATGGTACTTAATAACTACTTAGGTGTTTTATAGTTATATTCGTTGCATACTATTCATACTATTTAGTGCGCGAGCATGCGGTTCGGGACGCAGCCGGTACGCCTGACCTCTAATAAGAGCTCTTTTTTTTTTACCTGCTACGTCCCAAACCACACAATAAGACTGGAGTAAATGCTAGGAAAAGTGTACGAGTGCCTCGTAAAGCTGTTTATTGTAATGTATTACAGTATACGGCGCTTTGGCTGCATTTGTCACGAGTTAAAAAAAAAAAAATGTTGTTTTAGAAGTGTTTATCTAAAAAAAAAAAAAAAAAAGGAAATCAGGTCTGAGGTCTTTCCTGTCATCGTACGTGTGTAATGAAATTTGCAGCTCCTGACCTAGTATCAAAATGTCCCGAAGTGACACAAAAATACAACTACAACATCTCAAAATATAGCTACAAATATATAGATAGATCGATATAAAAAATATACTGGAAGTGTGTGTTATATATAAGACAGAACAAAGCTGCCATTTTATCAAATTTGCCTCTAAACGTGACGGCAATTGAGGCGTATTTACAGTATTTACTTCTCCTTTTGTTTATTTATATGTTCTTAAGCTCCCTGTAGTGTCCTGTGTAACTCTGTAATACTTTTATCCACCCTATGTAGTGTACTAGGAAGCGTGTAGCGTACATTTGTAATTAAATGAGCTGTTTTGTGAAGTCTGGCGGTGCTGGATGAATGGTGCATGGACCCCTGAGCGATATTCACCGTCCCTACATGGAGAGAGAGAGAGAGAGAGAGAGAGAGAGAGAGAGCTTTAGAAACCATAAACACTGTAAATACTGTAAATACTAAACTGATTAAAATGACATTCATGCCTGTTTTTTTTAGATTAGTATGCATCACTTACAGTACGTCTAGATCTGGGTTATAAATCCAAACCTAAATCTGTGTGTCAGTGTGTAATGAGCTCCTTTATTTGTGTATTTAACCCGAGTTAGAGACGTATCTGTGATAAATGTCTCTTATAACAAGCTGAACATGAGCCGTGACGCAGACACGAGCTCCGCAGATCCCCAGACCCGTTCCACACAGCCGGCTCTGGACCGTCCACAGGAGTGTGTGCAGAGAGTGTGTGCGGAGTGTGTGTACGGAGTGTGTGTGCGGAGTGTGTGTGCGGAGTGTGTACGGAGTGTGTGTACGGAGTGTGTAATGTCCAGGTTATTGTTCAGTGATTCGTCTTAAAGCGCATTATTCACGAACTCTGAAGTGTCCAGTGACTGCAGTGAAACTCGGCAGACGTTAGGATTATATTCGTTGTGCAGAAGAAACACAAAAGCAAACAAACGAGGAAATTTAAACACTGTCATGAATGATGCTTCTACAATTGAAATAAGAACTTAAATATTTAAATATGAAAATCACAAGTGCAGAAGTGACATTATAAAATGATCATTATTGCTGTTTGTTGTTGTTGTTTGCTGTTTGTTGTTGTTGTTGTTTGTTGTTGTTGTTGTATAATCGTAATTATTACATGATTAAATACGCTGAAGATTGAAATTCAGTTGGAATCAAAGATTAAAGTAAATAAATAAAGCATTAGTCAGAATGTGAAGAAATATAAAACCAGTGAAGAATGCAGTTTTTATACAGTATTTGTTGTGGCCTTGAATTCGTTACAGAAAAAAAAAGGAAACTGGGGCAAAAAACCGACAAAAACTCAGACGGTTGTCGTCGTCCTGATGCTTTTTCAGAGGCTGCAGCATATGGTGAAGTGTAGCTCTTACAGTTAATTATGGATTTAAACATTTAAATGTGGAATTGGTTTCAGTGGTTCTCAGTTCTTTGACATTTTCTTGACAATATTTCCATAAATTTCCCCTCAGCCTTTTCTTTTGGAGCTCAGCTTTAAGCGCATTTTTACCTCTTCGCCTCGGAGGTGGAGAGCTCAGGCAGAGGTGATATCTCTCACGGTAGATCAGTGAAGCTGTATCAGTTAATTGCAGGCTGATGATCGGTTATACGGCACTTTATGAGGATGATGATCAGTGGGAGGAGTTTAGTTATCATACACGCTTCAGAACATTTCCTGATTTTGGGGAAACTTTTTTGTTCGAAGGATCCCACTTGCAGACGAGATAAACACGCCGCCTGAGTTTTTGAGATAACGGTGCAGTGTAAACTCTGATCATATGATACTGATATAATAAAATTATAAACATATTATTACTTTCTCAGAATCTGAACATTTCTCTTTTCTCTCTTTCGGCAGGAGAGACAGAGGGAGGAGAAGAGAAAGAGAAATAGAGAAGCCGTCCGTGTCATGGGCTCTGGCCTGTGATCCTCGCCGCGAGCTTCCTGCCCCGAGACGCACCGAACTGATCAGGATGAAGAGCGGGTTTGCGTGGTTTCGGCTGTGCGCCGTCACGCTGCTCACGCTGGCTCTGCCGCAGCACTGCCTCGCCATCCGATGGCTGTGAGTGTCTCCGATTTCCTCTCTAACTGACGATAATCACACAGTCCTGTCGAGCTCTAATCAGGAAGAGGGTAGTGAGTGTAGCTCTCATGATCCAGTTTCCTGATTTTCCACGTGTCCCATATCCCATAAATCTGTTCACCGCATGAGAACGGAGATGAAAGACGACGGCGGACAAACTTTAAATAACGTGCACTCTCAGAAATAACAGTACTCATCCTTGTCGCCATGGTGATCTCAACAAGGGTGCATCTTTGGTACCTTTAGCAACGTATCAGCAAAGAGTACAGCTTTACAGACTCCTTAAATGCTCCTTAAATTATTTTACATACAAAAAGGCACAAAAGATTTCTCCTCGATTGTCCCACAGCAGCAACACGCAGGAGTTCCACTTGGTACCTTTATTTCTGAGAGTGTAGTACCACTTAATTCACTAACAACTGACACGATTCCTCTTAAAAATTCACCTTCTAAAGTCAAATCACGCTCAGTTTAAAAATGTTAAAAAATCTAGTATTTTAATTAATGGAAAACAGCATGTTGTTGCTTGACGTGTAATAAGTAACGGACTAAACCAAACGCACCATAAAACGGGGGGAGTTCTAAATGATAAATATATCCATAAACACCGGAAGAAGAATAAATAACACTAATGCAATTATTTACACACGATATTGTGATGATATCGTGAATTAGTAAAATGCTT
The DNA here is from genome assembly GCA_037576825.1 of Pangasius krempfi. Taxonomy (NCBI): domain Eukaryota; kingdom Metazoa; phylum Chordata; class Actinopteri; order Siluriformes; family Pangasiidae; genus Pangasius; species Pangasius krempfi. The sequence goes on along the minus strand of CM074990.1, from coordinate 725,225 downwards.
ATTAGGATTTTATAAGTGTTTATTTATTATTATTAATTATTAATATTTCAGAGAAGACAAAGTCTGATGTGGATTTTTTTTTGGGGAAAAAAAAAAACGTGTCACAAGTTGATGAGATTTACGTTCGTGCAAATGAAGTGTAAACATCTGGAAACCATCTGATCACCTTAACGATAATAATTTATGATAATGATAATAATAATGATTTATAATGATTTATAAAAGCAAAACAATGTGAAAATCTGTGAAGCGTAATGTAAAGTGGAATGTTTGTGACGTGACAGGCGTCGGCCTGCTAAAGCACTGAGCACAATACAAACCACATGCTGCCATAAACACCTGTGAGTGTAACCGTGTGTGTGTGTGTGTGTGTGTGTGTGTGTGTGTGTGTGGGTGGGTGGGAGAATGGAGGAGGGGGTGTCTGTGGGTCACAGATTATCATGGGGGCAGAAAGCAGCGGCCCCTCGCTCCTAATCCGAAACAGGCGAAAGGTGCGCATGGAGCAGACTGGTTCTCACGAACACTGCTGTGTGTGTGTGTGTGTGTGTGTGTGTGTGTGTGTGTGTGTGTGTGTGTATGAAACAGAAACACAGGGTATAAAACAAAAGCAACTGTAGATAATGTAATTTATTCCAGTCTTAAGGGCAGTGAGTCGCTGTGTGTCTTCTTGCTGCTCTTTAACCTCCTGATCATTTTTGTTAAAACGTAGCCGCAATTATTCACAACTATGATTAGTGTTTTCGAAACATTCCAGCCTCCGGATTTACCTTCATATTTTTAAGTCCTGTCGAGGGTTAAAGCTTTGGAAGAGATTCACATGTCGATGAATTGAAACCTCTGGCATCGTCTCGCAACCATTCCGCCAGATCCTCTGGGAAAAAGCCCCTCTTTCCACTGGCAATCAGCATCCGATCCTCTTCCTGCCAGATCTCCCTGCTAACCACGCCAAAAAATTCCCGTTATTATCCCGTGTGCCGGTGACGCCACGTCCTCCTCCTTCCTGCTCTTTATCACATCTCTCATGCGTGACCCGGAGACGTACGAAAAGCAGCTCGAGCTCCGTGTCACAATCGCGTTGGTTGTAAATCACATCTGGAGGACGTTAACGTGACGAGATGCACGAAAACAAGTCAGCAGCCTTTCAGCTCCGTTTGAAAGTAACGAGAAACTAATTATCCTCGTAGCTCTGCTTTAACCCTTTCAGAGCCAACTTCATTAACCGTTACGTGCGTCTGTGAAAATCAGTATAAAAGATGACGCCTGAAAGGGCAAAGCTCGATCCTGATTGGTTAACAAGCAGTCTCTAATAGCCAATTAGTGGATAAACACTGAATACAGTTAAGCGTTTTTAATTAAAAATAACCTTTAAATCATGTGGTGGCTGCAACAACAGTCTGAAATATAATTACTGTAATAAAATAATAAACATCTAAAATAAAGCTTGACTGATTATTTATCGACGATTCAGTGGCTTAATTTATGCATTTTTAATCACTTTAAATCACATGACCATTACAGCAGATGCAGGGTCTGAAAATATAATTAAAATATAACGATTACAATAAAATATTAAAAATCTAAAATAAATAGGATTAAAAAGAAATGTTTAATTGTGTATATTACATTTATTCACTGCAAATGAATTCTATGCGATTTAATATTAAACCGTTCTTGTTTTTATTCGCAAACGTTCATTCCTCATTTTTATTTTTTGCATATTTTATTGTAAATTATGCAAAATTGTAATTATTTATTTTAATTAATAATTTACTTTTAATTTAACATAATGCTATTTGTACATTTTATGCATATACGTAAACTTTTGTCAGTCCACTGCGTTACATGAAGCTGATATTTGGTCTGCGTTTTCTCATGTTTTTTGTGTGTGTGTGTGCGCGCGTGTGTGTGTGTGTGTGTGCGTGTGTGTGTGTGCGCGTGTGCGCGCGTGTGTGTGTGCGTGCGCGTGTGTTGATGTCTCAGGGCTTTATCCCAGACGTCGGAGCACATTAATAAGACGCAGCAGTGTAAGTCGCTGCCCGGCCTGGTGTCGTCGCAGGCTCAGCTCTGCCGCACTAACCTGGAGGTCATGCAGATCATCGTCCAGGCCGCACGTGAGGTCAAGAAGACGTGTCAGAAAACCTTCTCCGACATGCGCTGGAACTGCTCGTCCATCGAAGCTCCCAAATACCTCCCGGACCTGGAGAGAGGTCAGAGTTACAGAGTTAATCATAAACTCTTTAACATTTACCTGATTTTATTATCAGAGACGATCAAAATAAACACCACTGATGGAAACACAGCTTCCTGATGGCAGGAAGCAGCGGAAACTAGAGCTGCAGCTTCACTCGCATTATTAAATTAAAATCATTTCAGTAACGCGACAGTTCATCAACAAATAATGATCGTTGTGACGTGTTTATTTATTTTATTTCAGTGGATAATTTTTTAGATTTTATTTTATTATTTAGTTTATCGCTCAGTCTAAGCCACTCGACTGGGTCCTCATTCCTGCATTTACTGAATAAAACACAGTGTGTGGCTGTTATTTTCCTCTAACAGCACGTCCCCAAGCGTTTTATTCCTCTTACACCACAGCAATTTACCAACAATTACAATCCGTCCATTTACTAAACAATGACAGGATACTTTATATCCATTTATAGTTACATTCAACACAGTGAGTTCCTGTTGTCACTTATGTTATAGCAGCTATAAAGTCGAAACCTTTCTTCTTCAAGTTATTAAGACAAAAAAAAAAAAGAGGAACCACAAAGAAGCGTAAACTCCTCTGTCCTGAAGATGTCGGAAAACTTGAAGTGAAGTTACAGCTTCACCTCTGACTGTTACGAAGCGCTGACACTGGAGACTCCTTCCATACACGTTACATTTAATACAAAACTTCACCATATCGACGATTACATGTTTTTAAATCCCTGTGAATTATACGTGCGCATTAATTATAAATAAACCTGCGATGTGCAGCTGCACTACTGTCAGAGCTGCTGTTATAGAGAACTAATCAACACCTGACGACCAATCAGAGTCCAGAACTCAGAGGCTTTATGTTACACAATCAGTCAGTTTGATGTTTATTTGCGGTTGTTTTAAAGCCTCTAAAGTGGCCACACACAGTTTTGGAGGGACGTCCTAATGGTGGTAATTATGGAGGGTGACGTGTTTATGAGGACGGTCGGTTTTACGGGACGGTTACAGGTTCAGCGCCGGTTTAATGGCTGCCCACTGAGGCTTTAAACCCGCTTTTACTCAGTGTGAGGATTCCTCTCAGCCTTCACTACACGATTAAACACTTCTCCTCTTTCTCCAGAGGAAAGAGTTAAAGAGCTCCGAGCTCCGTTTGAAGAAGCCGTCTTTCCGCGTAGCGTCCTTGTTTCTCGTGATGGCGAACAATAGCGTCCTTTCTGCTCGGCTGATCCGCTCGAACGTGGCTCAGATCCCACGCCCAGTCGTTTCGTGCCCACTTTCGAGAATTAATTTTTTTCTAGTTTGTTTGTTTGCGTCCCGCGTCACGTTGTTTATGCGTCCGTCATGTTCTGCCCTACAGCAGCGACCGTAAAGAGCTAACATCTGGACTACAATATCATAGAACTGTGATACTCACAGCGTCATACTGCAGAATGCCTTCACCACCCACCAGACTCCTCTTTTACCACAGCGGTCGTCAAAGAACGATGCGTACTTTTTATCCGTTTATAGTTACATCTGATGTTGTGGTAACAGGTTAGTTCCTGTTCTCACTTCCACTATAGCAGCTACAGTATAAACGTGTTTGTTTTTTTCCGGTCATGTTTCAGAGAAAGTGCAAAGCGCAAACTCCTCTGTCCTGAAGACGTTAAATGTTAACGAAACGCATAAAAGATAAAAGACTTTAAATAATTAAAATGAATTTAATTACTTTTAGGATTGTTTTTAAGTATTTGATAGTCACTGTCTTCAGTGATATTATAGATATAAAAGCTTAACTTTTTGTAATATTATGATGGAAATGATGTGTGTTACCGTCAGCAGAATTCTTTTGTTTTGTTTTGTTTTGTGAGCCTTAAAGTAACGTATGATTTTGACATGCGGCTTGTATGACACTAATGTAGCTTACTTCTTAGCTATGCTAGCATTTATTATTAGTAGTAGCAGTATTAGTAGTAGTATTAGTATTGGTCGTATCAGTACTAGTAGTAGTTTTAGTATTGGTAGTATTAGTATTAGTAGTAGTATTAGTATTAGTCATATCAGAATATTAGTAGTAGTATTAGTAGTAGTATTAGTAGTAGTATTAGTAGTAGTATTATTATTGGTCGTATTAGAATATTAGTAGTAGTATTAGTTATAGTATTAGTATTGGTCGTATTAGAGTATTAGTAGTAGTATTAGTTATAGTATTAGTATTGGTCGTATTAGAGTATTAGTAGTAGTATTAGTTATAGTATGAGTATTGGTAGTATTAGAGTATTAGTAGTATTAGTAGTAGTATTAGTATTGGTAGTATTAGTATTAGTGTCAGTACACTTTCTTGCACACTTGCACAATATCTAAGTGCTTTGTTTACAAGTTTGTTTACATTTCTTTTTTTTTTAAAGTCAGTTCTTGACTATGTTAGCATGTTACACTATTATTATTATTATTATTATTATTATTATTATTAGTAGTAGTAGTAGTAGTAGTAGCATTATTAGTATGAGTAGTAGTATTATTATTAGTGTTAGTAGTATTGATAGTATTAGAGTATTAGTTGTACTAGTACAATTTCTTTCTTTTTTTGCACTGTGCTAGCTATCTATCTATCTATCTATCTATCTATCTATCTATCTATCTATCTATCAAGAAGCAAATTTCACACACTGAACATGTCTATCATTGTATAAATACTTTCGCAGCTGAGTGAGTGTCTGCTTTCGGTGCTGTGGGATTTAATACCGGCGTGATCTCAGCATTAGTCACACTGAATTTAGGCGAAGATGAAAGATGACACGGACATTTCTCTCATTCGTCATGACGCAAAGCCGGCATTAGACAGAAGCCTTTGATATTTCAGCGGCTAAAACGAGCCAGGAGCAAAAATAAGAAACCGTTGCACCAGCGACGTTACGCTACACTGCTACGGCTAATCATATCGCACGACGCCCAGGTGTGGTGAATCACTTCACATGTGCTCCAGGAGTGAAAACAGTCAAACAGTCATCATTTCTCTTTAAACAAACGCCACTTTAAACAACACTTTACAATCATTTTCCTCGTTACCCAGTAAATAGGGTTTAATATCATTTTCCTTGAAAATGGGACTTGCAAAAATATTGAATCGATATTAGATTGCATGATTGTCATAACAGATGTTTAGCATATTCAGCTTTATTTTCATTTTAATCCCTCCAAATTCTACTCACTGGTCCGTGTGTAACAGAATTCATCGATAAAATTAAATAAAAGTGCTGTGTTTAATAATAATAATAATAATAATAAGAAGAAGGTCTTCACTCTACACATCGTCCAGGAAGATTTCTAAGTTTTTTCCGACTCTTGTTTTCTAAAACTGTTTGGATAACGTTTGTTTTTATTTGTTTGAGAAACAGCCTTGTGTTGATCTAAACCTCTTTTAACGATCTGTGAACGCTGCTCTGTGTCTCCGTCAGGAACGAGGGAGTCTGCGTTCGTGTACGCTCTCGCCGCCGCCGCTATCAGCCACACCATCGCTCGAGCGTGCACCAGCGGAGATCTGAGGCTGTGCACGTGCGGCCCGATCCCAGGTGACGCTCTCGAGCCTGGGCACAGGTGGGGCGGCTGCACTGACAACCTCCACTACGGCCTCATCATGGGATCAAAGTTCTCAGACGCTCCCATGAAGATGAAGAAGAAAACCGGGTTACACCCAAACAAACTAATGCACCTGCACAACAGTGAAGTGGGACGACAGGTAACAGCACCTCACCTGTTACACCAAACCTCACCTTTTACACCAAACCTCACCTGTTACACCAAACCTCACCTTTTACACCAAACCTCACCTGTTACAGATATACACCAAACCTCACCTGCTACACCAAACCTCACCTGTTACACCAAACCTCACCTTTTACACCAAACGTCACCTGTTACACCAAACCTCACCTGTTACAGATATACACCAAACCACACCTGATACACCAAACCTCACCTGCTACACCAAACCTCACCTGCTACACCAAATCTCATATTTCAGTTCCTCTCTTTTCATCATTTCCTTTAGTAACCTGTCTCCGTGTCTCCCCTCAGGCCCTGAAGGACGCACTGGTGATGAAATGTAAGTGTCACGGCGTCTCAGGCTCCTGCTCCATCCGCACCTGTTGGCGAGGGCTACAGGACCTGAAGGAAATCGCTCAGGACCTGAAGACGAAGTACCTGTCGGCCACCAGAGTGAAGCACCAGCCTACAGGGACGCGCAAACAGCTCGTCCCCAAAGACATCGACGTGCGACCGGTGCGAGAGAACGAGCTGGTGTACCTGCAGAGCTCGCCCGACTTCTGCACCAAGAACGAAAAGATGGGGTCCATCGGCACTCAGGACAGGTGAGACGCCCGAGTAAAAAAAACACCTGAGATGAAGAGAAAACAGAAGAGGATAAAATTCTGTTTGGCGCTGGGTTTGTTTTTAACTTTTCGGCTGCACGTGTGTGTAAACATACATTTCCTGTTAGTCGTGGAGGAAATTATTCCCGTAACCTGGACGACCAGCTGTCAGATTTCACGTGTTAGAATTAGCGCTGGGTATGCACGTGCCTCTGACATGGCTGCAGTGACTGTGGCCTCTCGGTGTGTTATCTCTGTGTGTGTGTGTGTGTGTGTGTGTGTGTGTGCGTGTGTGTGTGTGAGTAATGCAGCTATTCGGGGAGCCAAAAGCTTTCTGCTGATATCAGCCCTCGGAGGAAACGGCTGGCTGAGATTAAGGCGACTAACGCACACAGCGCACGCTGCCAAATTCTCCCCGGAGCGGAGTTTCAGAGGCCTGCGGATCAGATGCAGACGAGTTACGCTTTCATTTCACGTCGCTGCCCTGAACATCGTCTCGCTGGTAGAAATTTGTAGAAAATAAACCCGAGCCAGGACCGTAAAGCTTCATGGTGGAAAAATACCTTTTTCAGTATCGTTCCATTCCTTTCTTTTTTTCGGCTTGGCACAGTAAAATTAAACGAGATGAACGTAATGAGCAGTTTGTAGCAGGTCTGTGGAGGTCAAAAGGTCTCCACTGCACGTCTGAGCCACAAAAACACAAAATCGTATTCCTCTTCCAACGACGCGGTGCGACACACGCTGGAGGTGCTCTCCGTGTTCCTCCGTGTTCCTGCATGTTCTCCATGTTCTCAGTGTCCCTCTATGTTCTTCGTGTCCCTCTGTGTTCTCCATGTTCCTCCATGTTCTCCGTGTTCCTCCATGTTCTCCGTGTTCCTCCATGTTCACACAGCACACAACTATACAATACACACTGATTACGCAACACGTCAACTACACAATAGACGACTATGCAGTTTGCTGAAACTACACCATACACATGACACAATACTCACAGAGTAAACACAACACACACACACACACACACACACACACACACACATTTCCACACACTGCAGACTGTCCTACACACTGATAATTTCTCTCTCCTCATGTATATTTAGTCATGAGCTCTCAGTCATGCGGCGGTTCTGCCTTTCGTAACCGTTAGCGACGTGGATGGTGAGACGTGTGAGGGTGCGGTTGTCAGGGTGTGGTTGTCAGGGTGCGGTTGTGAGGGTGCGGTTGTCAGGGTGCGGTTGTCAGGGTGTGGTTGTCAGGGTGCGGTTGTCAGGGTGGTCTCAGGAGAACCGAGACATTTGAATCACCCTCCGCTCCTCTCCTCCATCCTCCGCCCTCCAGTTTCCTCTCCGTGTTGTGTTTCCACGTCTCGTTGTCCATAAACAGGTCTCGGAGCTTCTTATCTCGCCGACTTCGGATAAACTTAGCGCCGGTGTTGCTTTAGCACGGGAGACTGAGTGACGAGCTGAAGTGCGCGCTTATCTCGTCTCTTCCTGACCAGCGAGCGCGCTCACTCGTTCGTGTCCCGGCTTTAGCACAAGGACTGTGTTTAGAGTTCAGCCTGAAAAACATCCCGAGGCTTAGCGATGATCAGTATCTCCGGAAAAAGAAAAAAAAAACAGGCGCACGGGAACAGAGGAGATTTTAGCAAGAATTGCACTTGCTAATTACAGCTAGCATGAGAGCTGCTTACAGAGTGCCTAGCTAATACGCTAATTAGCTGTATGAGATTAGCGCTCCGCGTAAATAAACACACGCAGCTAAACACCTATGCTATGTTACAGATAAAGTTGCTAGCTTTATTTAGACATTGCTGCTCGTAGCAATTTCTCACTGTTAAAGCTAACAAGCGAACACTGTACAAGTTCTGAAAATAAAAAATAAATTTAAAAAGTAGTAATATAACCACCTTTTTTTTTAAAAAAACAACAAAAGTTTAATGTATGCTAATACGTTCTGGCTTCTGTTCCAGTCAGGACAGTAACTAGCCACGTGACAGACATTTTAGTTTCAGTAATAGCTGTCTCAGTTTTAAATAACAACATTCCTCACCTCCCTCTCTCTCTCTCTCTCTCTCTCTCCCCCTCTCCCTCTCTCTCTTTCAGCACACAGGCCATTAACGGCACACAATTATAAAACAATGCAGTCACGACGAGGGGCTCGAGGGAGTGATTTATGACATTGCTGTTAGCTGCTCACTTTAGCTGCCTCGGGCTTTAGCGTAAATGAAAAGGAAAAGGCCGAGTGCAGAATGCAGTCCCGCTGGACTCGTTCCCCTGGACGCCCAATCAAATGTCTCTGAAAGTTCAGTGTCGAGGATTTAATTTTACAACAACTAGGAGTTTTAAACACTGAGGAGGAGGAGGAGGAGGAGGAGCGCTAGCAGCAGCTAGCAGCAGCTAGCAGCAAATCCATTCTCTAGATATGAATGAATTTTACCCAAGATATACAACAAAATACAGATATTTACTAGCTAATGCATGATAAACTTAGCTAATTATTAGCTCACTAGTTCTCCATTTCTTTTGTCTTTTATGTAGCTGGACAACCTTCTGTTAAATTAGCATGCTAGGTAGTTAACTCTCTTAGTGATCTAGCCACCTCACAGTTCTTTTTCTTTCTCTTTTTTTTATATAATAATAAAGTTGAACCTTCTATTGTTGCTAGTTTACAGAATGTTAGCTAATACGGTTAGCTAATGAGCAAGCACCTGCTAACAGCTAGCTTAGCTTTTCTTTGTTACCGTAAAAATGTTGCCTTGATTCATGGCTAAGTACATATGCTAACTGTCATAATGTTATTGTATTATTTTTATACGTTGTTTAGTGTCGTAGCATGGATTTTATTTGTGTGTGTGTGTGTGTGTGTGTGTGTGTGTGTGTGTGTGTGTGTGTGTGTGTGAGGATGTAATTCCCATCTTCTGGCTTGGAAAAAACTATAAATCCCTTCTTACTGTGTGATTTGGAACAAAAAAATAAATGCAATTTATATTTTCTGACTAAGAAAAAACTAACGTATATCATTCCTTTGTGTCAAACCTCTATGTGGGAATTACGAGCTTTCCAAACGCACCATTCGGAAATTCTCCGACCAAATATGGAAGTGAGGCATTTACATCAACGTTCCACGTATCCAAGGAAATCAATTCTTATAACAGGAATTTTAGCGTATCGTATATATTTAATCTTATAATGAGCTCCATAGCTCCATACGACGACAGCTCCACGCTAATAACGCTAGCTGACGTTAGATTAAAACTGCTACACGGAATATCAGGAATTTTTCCCGAACTCTCCTACACGACACAGTAAACGCAACGTTCTAAACTACTGCGTCTAACCGCGGTAACCTTCGCTGCCGTATAATTTTCATCTGCTCTTTAGTGCAGTGATGTGTAATTTGGGACGCGGCCCGGCGCTCTCGTGATGATGTCATTATGAGCAGTGGATGATGGAAATACCGAGCGTCCGGCCAAGCGTTTCAGAATCTGGCTCAAGGTTCGGACAGAAACCTGGCGATGTTTTCAAGTCTGTGTGTTTCAGCAGCTTGTTGCGGTGATATCTAACGTCTGTTCTTGTTTCGTTATTTTATTATTTTTTTTTTCCTGATCCGTATCGCAGGCAATGCAACAAGACGTCGAGCGGGAGCGACAGCTGCGACCTGATGTGCTGCGGCCGAGGCTACAACCCGTACACGGAGAAGGTGGTGGAGCGCTGCCACTGCAAGTACCACTGGTGCTGCTACGTCACCTGTAAGAAGTGTGAGAGGACTGTGGAGAGATACGTGTGTAAATGAGTCTCTCTCACACACACACACACACACACACACACACACACACACACACGCTGACGATCCGAGCTGGAATTCTCTCCACATATACGTCTATAACACGTACACGTCTGCATTGGGAAGCTCTGATTATCCGTCTTTAACCAAAAGCACTACGCTTCAGAGAAAGCTGACGTTTGTTTTAACACTTTTTTTTTTTTTTGTCTTTTCACATATATATATATTTTTTTTGCATTTTTGTTTTTGATGAATGAATATTGCTAAAACCCAGAGACTGGACTATTTTACATTTTCCAAACTTTTTAAAACTTTTTATTATTTTTTTTTTTAATGATAAGGCATATCATATCTGGAGTTTTATTCTTATATGATAGTCACGGAGACATTTTTTTTTGTTTTGTTTTTGTTTTTGTTTTTGTTTTTGTATTAATATTACAAAATACAGTGCAGTGACTGGACTATTTTGCATTTTACAAACTATTTTTTTAAGGAATAAACCAGCTGTCCTTTTTTTTCTCTTATATCAGGATATCAGGAGTTTATTTTCTTATATGACTTTCCAAAAGAAAAGTTGTTTTTTTGGTGTATATATATATATATATTGCACACACACAAAAACCCAACAGCCCAGAGATCCGACTATTTTTCACTTTATTTTTCCCTCAACATTTCATTTTCACTTTTTAAAAAAAGGGCCATCCTAAAGAGAACTCTGTAATTCTTTTAACACGCAGCTTATATCCCAAGTTTATTTTCTTGCATGATATTCACAGGAATGAGGAATGTTTTATTTTTGTTTTTTTGTTTTTTTTGTTGTGAAAAAGACTTTTTTTGCCTTTATTTTTTTTTTAAAAAGCACATCTTATATCTGGATATTAAAGATGTATCTTCTTATACAACTCAAGGAGAAATGTTTTTGGGTATAAATATTGCAAAAAACATCATCATCAACATCAACAACAACAACAACAACAACAACAAACAATCCAGAGATTTTTGGACCAGTTTGCATTTTTCCAATTATTTTTTTTCCTGTACTAAGGAGAACCTTTTCATATTTTTTATCTTGTAAAAGCATATCGTATATCTGGATATGGAGAGTTTATTTTCCTGTACGATACTCGGCATCCCTCTGTAGCGGTGCCTGGATCTCTCTTCTGGAAATGGACACGCTTCAAGTGGATTCCAGTTTCGATTTCTGGGAAATTAGCACGCTTTGGTGGACGGTGCTTTGTTTTTTATTTTATTTTTGCAAGAATGCGAGTGTTTAATGGACGAATAAGAAAGACTGAACCAGACGTGAACTTGTGAAATGGCTTCTGTGTCTCGGTCTGAGTCCACAAATATGATTTTAATGGGAGAAAATATCCGCATTTATATATTTATCCTCAGCAGGATGGTCGGACTGTATGTGTTTTATTCCTAGATTTTAATCCACTGTGCAGAAGTTTTCTTCAAAATAACAACAATAATAATAATAATAATAATAATAATAATAAAAAACTACAACCAGCACCACATCATGAACCACTTATCTGTGGATGTACATACTGTCCTTTTTTGTATGCTGAATTAAAAAAAAAAGAAATATTTATAGAGTAATTAAAGATTCTTTACCAGAAGTTTACCTAGTTCTGCTTTTTCTTTTATTTTCCGAGTGTTGTTTTAGCTCAGGAATGATTGAGGACGTTGTGGTGGGTTGCAGGTTTAAATGGTCAGCATTACTGTAATCAATTTAAGTTGCCTCTCTTGAACAAATACAATTCATCACAATTTGGCCTGATGCTAGTATAAATCAGCTGAAGCTTGCTACGAGGCCAAGGAGCGGCCGCTTAAAATGCTAACAATCCTGGGAAAGTGTTTAGAAATACAGCGGGAATAAGTACGATGGGTGTTTCAGCAAAGCTTTTCCATGTTCTTGCTGTTAGACGCCTGTATGTTCGGGATGGATAATCCTTCATGGATACACTCTCAGAAATAACGGTTCCAGGGTTCTGTGGTTTGGTCCAATATAGAAACCCTCAGTACACTGTGAGGGGGAAAAATGTGCCAAGGGAAATTTAGTATTTTTAATTTAGCAATGAATAAAAATGAACAGATGAATAAAGACTGAAGAACCCTGCAAACATCAGGTAACACAGACTCGCATTTCCTTTAGACGTTTTCAAATCATTTGGGGTTAAAATTTTTATTCGGGGTGCTTTAGGGTTAAACTGTAGACAAACTTGACTGTTAACATGAACAAATCAATTAACACTTTTGTGTCAAAAATAAACTTGCCCTGTTTTTTTTTTTTTTTCCCCCATTGTGGAGAATTAGAGCTGCACAATAAATCGTATTAAAATCGCAATCTCGAGTCGTTTTTCAACGCAAATTATCGGTTTGCATCGATTCTGCTGCATGACATAAAACAGAGCTTCACTTTTCCCCCTTACTCACGCTGACCAATGAGCATGGCGACGTTGTACCACATGACCTCACGCGCGCGCACACACACACACACACACACACACAGAGCTGAAGCTTGGGGGGTCTACAGAAGAAAAAAGGGGAGAAACAACGTCGTAAAGCTCTGAGTGAATGTTAAAATGACACAAAAGCCTGCACGTAGTGAGAAGGACCAAATTAAACACGTTGTTAATGTTATGAACTAAATATTTAGTCACTTTAATGATCAAAGAAAGACGGAAGTGAAGGAATGAGTTGCACGTACCGTCTCGCAACAACGATGAATTATACTCTTACACACTGCACCCTAATAAGATTAAAGTTTTACACTAAGGAGCGTATATTTTCGCTCGGGAGTTCAGCTGCATGAGGCAAACACATGTCAAAATCTGTGGGAGCGAAAACGCTGCGAGGTCAACGTGTGAGCGCGCTCGGGGAGCCCCGTTAACCCGAGCGCAATTATGATTACGTTAGCAATTTGGAAGGTTTTATGGCTTCGGTTTGTTTACAGCCGTCTATTACGCTCCAGAGAAACAAGTGTGGAGACAAGCTAGCATGATTAGCCTGGTTTCCAAAGGGATTTTAATGATCAAAGTGTACCACAGTACAACACACACTCCTTCTACGTACACTACAGGTTCAGGAGAGTTTTCCCTCCAGCCAAGGACGACGCTGGTGTTTTTGAACGCGGTTAAACGCACCAACAGAAAATTGTTTGTAAAGAGGGGGCAGATGGGAAGGAAGCAACATCGCAGATCAAACACATCAACCTAAATATAACTCCACAGAGAGGCTTCGAGAAACTTCAAACCCAACATGGAAATTTACACCTGGATAAACTGTAGATGACAAAACCACAGGATTCCTCCAGCCAGATGAAGTGGAGTTTTAAAGGAGGTTAGAGGGAGTCTGCAGGTTTGGTAAGCTTTTAGAAGTTTGGTGAGGTTTGGGATTGTAAAGTAGTTTTTTTTTTTTAAGGGTTTTGGTTCATTTTTGAAGGAGTTAAGGATGTTTTGTGGAAAGTCTGGTGGCAGATAAGAACGAAACAACGTCGAACCAGTTACATTCTAAATATAACTGTAGATGATCCACGGGTAACCACACAGGTTTGATTCAAACAGCTAGATCAGGTGGAGTTCTGTAGGAGGATTGAGGAAGGTTTGGTATGGTTTAAGAAGGTTTTGGGTGAAGTTTGAGGGGTTGAGGGTTTTGGTGAAGTTTGGAAGGGATTTGATGGTTTTAAATGACAGCTTTTGGGGGTAGATTGGGAAAGTTTGGGGGCAAATGAGAAGGAAGCGATGTCAAACACTTCAAATCAGTTACAGTCCAAATATATCTCCAAAAGGTAGAAGGTAGAACCAACCTAAATTGTAGAGAATGAAACCAGAGCAGAGTTTTGAAGGTTTTTTTTTTTTTTTTGGACAATTTTTGCAGAAGTGAGAAGGATGCAACATCAAATCATTTATAATCAAAATATAACTCCAAAAAGTAGCAGCTTTAAACCAAACTGAACTGCAGATGATGAAATCACTGGTTTGGTTCCATCTGCTAGACCAAGCAGAGTTTTGAAGGAGGTTTGGGGTAATTTGGGAAAACGTAGGCCTTTGGTATGGTTTTAAGAGGTTTTGCATGGTTTGGGTGGAGTTTGGAAGGATTGAGGCTTTTTGAGGTTATTAGTGAAAGACTTTTATGGTTTTAAAGACAGTTTATGGGGCAGTTTGGAAAGGTTTAGGGGGCAGATATCAAGGAAGCAACATCATGTCAGATACAGTCCAAATATAACGCCAAAAGGTAAAAACTTCAAACCTAACGTGGAAATTCACACCAAGCTAAACTACAGATGACGAAACCAGAGGTTTGATTCCACCGGATCATGTGGAGGTTTGAATGATCTTTGGTGGAGCTTCGAATGAATCTGAAGGAGGTCTGAGGGGATCTTCTGCAGTTTTGAGGTGGTTTAAAGTGGTTTTAAGTTTGGCGGCAGATAATAAAGAAGCAATTTCAAACACATCAAATCAGTTACAATCCAAATATAACTCCAGCTAGAAACTTCAAAACCTAACAAGAAAATCTACACCCAGAGAAACCGTGGATGATGAAACTACGTGTTTTTTTCCAACAGCATTCTAATGATTATCGAGTTTGAGTTCGTTTAATTGGATTTAATTAGATTTGTCCTTTCTTGCTGCTGGAAACATGTTCAAGTGACCTTTCTCTCATGATGTCAAAGTCACCATGCTAAGAATGGAAAACGTAGAGGGTAAGGATGGTGAGGTATGTACACTGAAAGTATGTGTGTGTGTGTGTGTGTGTGTGTGTGTGTGTGTGTGTGTGTGTGTGTGTGTGTGTTCTTGTCTGCAGCAGGTACAATGATGAAAAAAGAAACTCAGCACTCAGGGCTCAGCCTGTCGACACGCTCAAGGTGGCATTACAGCTGGGGCAGATAGAGGTAATGGGGGTAGTGACAATTTATAGAGGATAGGGATGTGTTGGGGTGGTTGAAGAGCATCAGGGTGGTTTCTTTTGAGGGTTGTTTGGGTGGGGTTTGGAGGTTTTGAGAGATTATTACCTGGGCTTGGCTGGGGTTTTGAAAGTTGTTGGAGGGTAGCTGGGGGTTGGAACAAAACAAAACAAAAAAAGTGTGGGGACAGCGGTTGTTAGAATTGGGGTTCTGAGGTAGTTTCAGAGTGGTTTGATGGTAGCACGTTGGACTACGTTGGAGAGGGTTCCTTGAAGTTTTGGAGGGATTCATAAGACATCTAAGGGCTTTAAGTGGGCTTTAGATGAGTTATGAAGATCTGGGAGTTTTCTTTCCATTTTTTTGATGAGGTTGAAGAAAGTCTGGGGGTTTTGGGGTAATATCACATGTTTGGGAAAGTGTTGGTGTGATTTTTTGGAGTTTGGTGGGATTTTATATAAAGACTTAAAGATTTAAAGATGTTTGAACAGGGTCATATGGATGAGATTAGGAGTTTTGTATGTTTTTTTTGGAGATGGGATGGAGTTTGGGAAGATTGGAATTTTTTTAGAGATGGGGTGGAGTTTTGGGAGATTGGTATGTTTTTTTTTTTTGGAGATTTGGGAATAGTTTGAGGAGATTGGTGTGGTTCTTTGCAGATTTGATTAAGGTTTGGGGAGGAGATTCAGGAGGCTTCAATGTAGTTGTAGAGGAGTTTGGAGGACTTTAGGGGCATTCTGGGTTTTTGGATAGCTTTCGTGTATTTCTGGGCTTTAATGTCGTTCAGGTGAATTTGGATGGTTGGGGGTTTGGGGTAGTTTCTGAGGAGTGTAACAGGGTGTAGGCAGTTTTTTTTATGTTTCTGGGGTGGTTTGAGAAGGGGCAGTTGTCCTTGATGTCCTTCAATCATCCGCTTTCAACAACATGGTTGTTCTAACTGAGAGGACACATGACTTTGTGTCTATTAACAGAGCATTGGATTAGAGCATTACTGAAGGCTGTGAAATGTCTCTCTCCCTCTATTTATCTCTCTCTGTCTTTCTTGTCGTTCCTCTGTAACACGCTTTCCTCTGTGCCTTAAATACACTCAGCTGATTTATGCATTTTCCAAAGTTTAGCTCACAGACATTCTTTCTAATTTGTCAGCTTAAACATGAGATACTTTTAGATTTTAATCAAAATACGTTCCTCTGTCCTTCTCGTTCTTGTTTTCTCTCATCATAGAGGCCCTGCCGTGTGTCGAATATCCTCGTTCCATCTGTCTTTTTGATTTATACTTTTTCCTAAGCCTGCCATGTTGGCACTTCTGCTAAATTGTTAGCCTGAATGGTAGCTGTTTTTACATCCTGATTGAAAATCTCTCGCATTCCTGAGGAGGCAGAGACTGGGGTCTTGAATGATAGAAATGAAATGAATGCTGTCACTGATGGCTTTACCTGAAAATTTGGTTGGGGCCACTTCAGTTTTATTGCTCAAATATGTTAGCGATCGAGTCAGTTTTCAACATTTCCAATAAGGAAAAAAAAACCCAGAAGGCACGGTGTTGAAATGCAGTTCAGCACAGTAATAGAGTAAGTAATGAGTACAGTGTTGTGTATTTCTTTTCGTGTGTATGAATAGTGGTTTTGTTTGATGTTAGAATATAACGGCGAAGTAAAACACAATTTTGTGGATTTAGTTTGAAATCTCAAATCTCTGGTTTATCCTGTGCTTACACGTTAGATTCCTCACTCCTTTTTATTCGAGCCGAAGCACTTTTGAACTCGTTTTGTTTGTTGCTTCGTCGGTTTTTGGGTCTTTTTGATCAGCACGTTGCGTGTTTACGGAATTGGCGAATGTAAGTTGGAATAATTAGAGTCTCAGTGTCTCTGCACATGGCCAGTTTGTTAGCAGCTTGAAAAAGCTACTAATTTGTTTCAAAGACGAGTTCTGAAGATTTTAAAACGTCATTAAATCAAATCAGTTTTGTGCACGGAGATAAAAACGGCTGTTTCGTTTTCTGTTTCTGTTTTCTGTTCAGCCCAACCCTGCTTCTGTCACTGAATCTAGCAGGTGAAATTTCTGATCCAAAGCCCACAGTCTCGCTGCCCTGATTGGATTGACCTCATTTTGACCTTTTCTAAAAAGGCATGACTGAAAGAGAATGAGCATTGCTGAAACTCAGCGTGAACTCGGCCCCCGTCTCTACGTCCTGCCTGAAAACCTCAAAGGCGGTGAAACGGAAGCGCAGCAGTGAGTTAATGGGGGCCGGATGACTCTAAAACCCGGGGATCTGCCTTTGTTACGCACACCGACACGCCTTCGGCGGCAGAAATGTTAGAAAAAGGCCCTGTGCTCATTTCTGTCCTTAAAGAGAGACTAATCACCACGGAGGGCGTGTCAAAGACGTCACCGTAGACGTCAATCTCATATCACGTGACCCACGAGAGAGAAAGGTTACATTAGCAAAGTGTCGACCTGGGGCATCTAAAGATTTAAAGATTTTATAGAATAGCAAAAATTCACTTTAAAATTCAAACATATAATTATTTTAAGAAAAGAATATTTTTACCATGTTATTTACAGCGAAATAAAAAATGATAAACAAAAATGATCTGTATAGCAGTACAGTGATTACTCAGAAGTTATTTAAGTAAGGAATAACACACTTTGGGCCATGCTGTTTTAGGAAAATAATCCACACTGTGGTGGTGTGATACTTTACCGTCCCAGAGTGGAAGAGTTTGGTATAACAGCATGGCTGAAGTGTTTTATTCCTCTTATACCTCAGTGATTTGCCAAAGATTACCATTTTTTATTTATTAAAGAACATCACATCATACTATTTATCCGTTTATCGTTACATTTAATGTTTGTGAAACGAGTCAGTTCCTGTTGTCGCTTACGCTATAGCAGCTGTAAACACTCGTTCCCTCACCAGCCGCTCTCTATTCAATCACTTGAAGTTAATAAGACAAAAAAAAAAATCGCAGCTTGTTGCGCACGTTACCGAGAAACCGCAAAGCAGCGTAAACTCCTCTGTCCTGAAGACGTCGGAGAACTTAACGTTACAGCTTCACCTCTGACACTGGAGACTCCTTCCA
>CM074990.1:691453-706793 GCA_037576825.1 Pangasius krempfi | reverse complement strand
GCGTAAACTCCTCTGTCCTGAAGACGTCGGAGAACTTAACGTTACAGCTTCACCTCTGACACTGGAGACTCCTTCCAAAAGTGTTACATTTACATAAAACTTCACCACATCAACAACTACGCACGTTTTTGATCTGTCTATTATTAGCGGAGCGTCCGCCGTACACGTCCCTGTGAATGCGCTGTTACTATAGTAACGATAACGTCTCTGGTTTTGGTGGCCGTTAAACAACATTAAATGTAACTATAAAAATGGATAAAAAGTACAATGTTGTCCTTAAATAAATTAAACATTGTAATCGTTGTTAAATTGCTGTAATATTAGAGGAATAAAACACTTCTTGGTGTATTTAAATATCCAGCACATCAATATCCAGACATTTCTACACATTAAAGACATCGTTTCATCTTCAGTAAAAGTTTTAAACGTCTCGTTTTGACCCCGGAACAGAACAGAGGGGCTGCAAGAGAGCAACGGAGACCATAAACACCACCGGGGTGTTTTTTTTGTGCTCGTTACGGGTTTGGTGCTCATTGTGACCGGAGACAAAGGAACCTGACCGCAGTGGTATAAAGCTATTGTGATGTAGTGACCCATACAGTAAACGGACTTTTCACCCGCACGTCCCTTCAGTGAAACAGCCCTGGTGTAGTGTGTAGTGCAGTTAAACGCTGTTTTAGGAGCTTTGGGCACGTTGCTATGACGACTGACGCAAAGCATGCAGCATCCCTGAACGTTACGGTACTTGGCTTGTAGCTGTTTTTCTTTTTCTTTAATTTGAAAAGCTGACATAAGGGAACCGGAAGGTGTAGCAATTGTGTAAAAGGTGACTGAGTTTGGAAATTAACTACTAAACTATAATATCTGACCCAGAAAAATTATTCTAATGAGTAACGCTCCTCAAGAAAACTACGTACGTAGACTGTACAGTAGCTAGCTAATAGCTCGTTAGATAATCAGCCAATCAGCAGCCATTTCTCAGACTACGCTTGCAGTGCATTAGAGATAATACAAATATTATCCAGGATTAACATCGTATAAACACACGCTAGCGTTCGGGACGTTTCTCTAAATGGCTAGTTTTTTCACCGCGTTATCTTTTTACCTTTTCAGTATTAATTATTACAGTATTCTTTCATTAGCTTCATATCTGATCACTGAATGTTTATTTATTGCATTTATTAACAACCAGAGGGGGGAAAAAGCCATTTTTGATGCTACACAAAACTTTATTATAGACTTCTACACACACCATTGTATTTATGTATATTTTTTGGTGACGTGACACACCGTGATGCTGAAACTGCAGATAACTGGTCAGATAACATCGCTAGCTAGCAAAACATGACAGTCTATTCTTTGCTAGCTGGAAAGACGTCTACGCTTCGAGAACATTCGTCCTGTCTGAAGGAGTAGCCAGTGAATTTATGATCTGTCCACCGCGAAATTATACATACTGGAGTTTTCTTAATTTAAAGACATCTCTGCTTTGCTTTGCACTGTGACGAAATATTCATCAGATCAAGTTCGGAAGTTTTTGCAGAACTGAATTTCTTTTGTGGAATCGAGTTTGCTGCACATGCGGGACTTTCCTCTTTCCTTTCACACTGCTTCCACGTTAATTCATTACAGCAAGGAATGTCCGTGTGTCATGTAGGGTTAAAAACACAGGGGTTTCAATTTCGTGAACCCGGCCACGTGTTGAGAAGGAAAAACAAGAATTGCTTAATTCATGCTTAATCACGTTTAAAATATGTCTCCAAATTTCATTAAGATTACAGTACGGACTCGTGTAACAGCTACGACATGAACAGAGACAGGTGTAAAAACATTTATTTTGAACCGCTATTAGGATGATCGTCAGATTAATCTTCATTATGTTGATCTTAAAAATAAAATGGAATCAGTATAATGAAAATAGCTAGTGAAATTTCAGCTAATGAAGTGTTGGCAGTGATTTCTCCTGGCCTTCCAACCGGGCCCAGGAAAAAAAAACCCTGAAAGTATGTGCGAAATGAAGAGCGCAATAATGGCAACTCAGTTTGGAGAGGGAAGGAGGGGGAGTTTGGGAAAAGTCAACACAATGCCGCTGTAAATTCAGTAAACATGATCAGAACACGTCCCCTGAGAGACGCTTTCACTAAAAGTCAACAAACACGGCGACGGTCGCAAACGAATGAGCGTTTAAGCGGTTTTAAACGTCCTCTGTTTGACTTCGTGTGTCCCTCCCCAGAACGTGAGCCTCCATTAGAACGGGACTGAATTTAATCACCTCTGGCTTGTGCTTGCGCTCGGTGATTGCTGCGAGTAATTGCTTTGGCCGGCTGCTCAGAATAACCTCGCTGCATTTCATCACCCTCGTCTACTTCTGCTCTCATTACACAGGCTTTTATAATAATAATAATAATAATAATAATAATAATAAAAAAAACGCACGCCAGTGGACGATGGAGCTCACGGCTTTGGCCATGCTTGAGCAAAATCCTGACACGCATATTTAGCTGCGTAAACTGAATTACGGATGCGGTACAACTTTCTGACGTCAATATCATCATCATGGATTTGATAGCAGGCGTGTCCCGGACCTTAATTTTATTACTTAAACGCATTCTGACGGAGAACAGTCATTCACAAACCCTGAAAGCAAGTGTGGTTTGGGACACGCCCAAACACTGCAACGCTACAGGCGCTGCCATGTCGAAATGACGCTGTGGAATTCCGACTTGGAGAAACTGGAGCTCTTGAGAAGGTCTGGCTTTCTGAGAGATGTTCAAACGTATTTTTTTCCTTCCTCCCGGTTCTTACCAGAACCTGTCAGATTCTTCCTGAAGAATCGCCTGAAGCGTATTATATTCTTTTTCTCCCAGAGCGCTGCTGAGTTCTGGACTGTGATTGGTCGTCAGGTGTTGATTAATTTTCTAGAACAGCAGCTCTGACAGTTGTGCAGCTGCAAATCACAGGTTTATGTTAATGCGCTTGTTCTAATACATTATCGTTTCTATAGCAACAGCTCATTTATATAGTAAACAGATTTTTTTAAAAATCGTTGATCTGGCGAAGTTTCCTGTAAATGTAACGTTTATGGAAGGAGTCTCCAGTGCTAAAGCTGTAACTGCTGTAAGTTTTCCGACTGAAGGACAGAGGAGTTTACGCTTCTTTGCGGTTTCTCACTAACGTGTAACAAGCTGCGATTTTTTTAAATTATTATTAATTTGAAGAGAGAGAATAAAGAGATGCTGGCGAGGGAACGAGTGTTTATAGCTGCTATAACGTAAGTGACAACAGGAACTCACTCGTTTCACGAACATTAAATGTCACTATACATGGAAAAAAGGATGACGTTCTTTAGTAAATAAAACACTGTAACTGTTGGTAAATTATACTGTGGTATAAGAGGAATAAAACACTTGAGGATTCGTGTCTGCTAAGCCTGCCGCTCTGCCGTTACCGAATCCTCACTTCCTGTGAGTGGTGGACTGAGCGAGAAGCCATCGTGTGGAGGCAAACTGTGCTCCAGTAACGCTCTTGTAAATCAGCCATGTGAAATTCCGACCCTTATCCTGAGCCGTGGCGTTTTTTTTCCACATTTCCACATCATTTCCAAAAGACAAACGAGGCTTAACACTTTCACTGCGCTACGATTTGGAGTGGATTACAAAGCTGAGTGAAGTAAATATGAAAGGGGATCAGTAATGAGGCGATGCTGTGGGGCATTTCGGATTTCTCTACTTCTCGCTCGCTGATTTTTCCTCCATTTACAGTAAAACAGAAAACAAAAAATTTCCTTCCTGATTTTAGGAAAAAACGGGTCTATTGTTATGGCAGATTGGCGTTTTATTGGTTTGGCAGATCCTCTGTGCGAGAAAAGAATCCAGTCCACGTGCAGAGCGCTTCTGGGTTCACGGGATTTGATCTCAGAACCTCCTGGACACAAGCAAAGCGTCTTAACCACTGAATGACCGACGCTCCAGGAGCAAGGTTTCGATTATGAAGCAGTTACTGTGTCAAGAGCTTTACACATTTTACCATAAATTTAATCGACAGATTCGTCCAAATCTGGACATCGAGTGCGTCACGTAGGAACCAGAACGGATCTGAACCAATTTCTACTACAAAGTTCAGAACTGATACTGTGGCAGGGTTTCTTGTGCAGGTCTGGAGTTTAAAGATAGGAAATAGTTTCAGGATATTCCGTTATCAGTGTGTTATCTGTTTCATCTACCAGCCTAAACACTTACCTAGTTGTTTGTCTTGGAGAACCGTTAAACGGTTCCACTTAGAACCCTATTAGAACCAAGTAGAACCTTTATAAAAAGGACCCACAGGGCGATCTTTTCTCCTTCAGCGAACTCGTTTTTCGCTTTAGGTCTGAGCGCTGTTTTAGCCGAAAAAGCAGGAAAGAATTGCTTTCAGGCGTCTGCTATTATATCGCCATAGCAACAGGTTAAAAAAAACAAAAAAAAAAAACATAAATGCTACACATGAAAGGTAGACGCTGGCACACAACTAAAGTGCATGGAAACAGAGCCTGTGGTATCATTCCGTGACCGTGACGACCGTTCGAAATTTGCGTGAAAAGGTAAAATTGTTTTATAGAATAGCGGTTGCTATAGCGATACCAGTGTGGTTGCTATAGCAAAAGTGAGTTTTTTGGGTTTTTTTGGCAGATCTTTAATTGTAGTTATTCAGAAACGTAACAATTTTAACGCAACACAGATTTATTAATAACGCGTGGATCTTTACCTCGCCGTGTCGCAGAGATCGCAGTGTCGATCACATCGCCTCAAATCTCTTAACACCGTTACGTTTTCAGAACTCGTCCCTTCTTCTTTGGAATGGAAAAGAAGAGTACGTCATCATATTCCGAGTGATTAGAGAGAAATTAAAAGTGAACACGTGGCCATTTACATCGATTTGTTTTCGATTTGCTAGCGTGTGTGTGTGATTCTGACAGGGAGCCAGTCATCACGCTTAATTGCTTCCATATATTTTTTCACAAGATGAGGTAATGCTGCGTATTTAGTGCCAAATAACGCCAGGCCTGTTACACAGCGCTGTGTGTGTGTGTGTGTGTGTGTGTGTGTGTGGATTTAGCCAAAAGCTTCTCGATTCCCTTCTAACCCTCGCTGTTGCACTTCCCGGAGAAAGGAATTTGCTGCAGTGTTGTTGTAGCTGAAGGATTTTGGGAGTTTGCGGCGGTGATTTATTCGCCGGTGGTGCGATCGCTCCGCAGCTCATTTTCAGCAGAGTGGAGTTTTGACAGTTAAGAGAAGTCCATCAGTCTTTAAGCAGCTTCGACCCCACTCACGGGCCACATCCATCAAAAACCCGGCCTGATTTACACACACCTATTACCACGCACATTTATATTCCTGCTCCGACAGGCGCTAAACCTCCGAGTCACCGCCCCACTGGGACAAATCCGTCTGGATACGGAGCTCCAGAGCTCACTAAATCCCGAGAGGAAATTTCTATAAACGTCTATATTCCTACAAAAAAAAAAAAAAGCCACAATCCTGGAAAAGAAATAAGAACTCTTTTTTTTCCTTATCATTTTTTGTTTGTTTTTTTCTAGACTATAAATTTTCCCAAAGAGAAAAAAGTGTAAAGCCGAAGAAAATCTTAAAATTTAGAATTAAGAAAGTTTTTTGAGCACCTTTCTAAAATCACTGAGAGAAAGAGCGGGTCGGAGAATTGAAAAATCTTCGTTAAAAAAAAAAAGAAAGAATGAACTGAACTTCATGATTTTGGAAGGAACATCGTATGAACTATCCTATAAAAATTTCTCCAAAGTCTCAGAGAGAATGAGCGAGAGTTTAATAAAAACTTTTCTTTTCTCAGAGAACAGAGAAACTAAACTCTTAAAAATGTCCAAAGTCTGAGAGACTTTTTAAAAAATATTGTAACATCAAATATTTGACATTTTTCCTGCCAAATGTGCGAGAGGAAATTTCGTGAGTCTTTTACAGAATTCTGCAGAAATCTAAGAGAACGACTTTTCAGGTTTTGCTTTTTTTTTTTAAAGAAATATTTTTTTTTATAAAAAGAAAAGAGTAAAGAGTCATTTTAAAGTTTTGCTTTTCTTACAGAGCAACATCGAACATTTTTGTAAAAAAAAATAAATAAAAAAATGTCCGAATACTTAAAACCTTTCTCGCACCGTGACAAGTTCTCCAGACTTCTGAAACGCTGTTTTTAACGGCGACTGACGTCAGATTTTGAGAGACAAAGCAAAAACTCTTACACAACTTCCAGAAAGATAAGCTTTAAAATGCTGAAAATTTAGAAGGACCTTTGAAAAGGACATTTCAAGCAAATTTTAGTTTAAAATACAAACAATCTGAGATTTTAGAGAAACGTACAGAGAAAGAAAACTTCTGAGAGGAAACAAAGCTTTCTTAAAATCTGCTAAACGTCGGCGCTCCTGCCAGCAGTCCTCCAGCTTCCCCGTATTTCTCCTCGTATTTTCCCCCTCGTTCACGCTCCAGCTCCCTCCGCTCTGGACGCTCGATTTAAAGCGCTCATTATCGGAGTTCGGGTCGTGATTGAGCCTCAGCGAGGGTTTCGCTCAGCTATAAAGTGTTTTTTCGTCGTTGTTGTTGTTGTGATAAGCTACGTGAGGGTTTGGAAAGAAAGCCGAGCAGCTGGAGAGCCACCAGGACGCAGCTCACTCACGGCGTATGAAACGCCAACTCCGTAAACATGCGCGTGTTGAGAAAAGAGCGAGTGGAAGTGAACGCTCGGAGCTAGAACCGAGCTGTGGGTGGGTTCGCAGAAAAGAAAGAGTTATTACTCCAGTGTGGTTCACACGCTGCTGGTGAGTGAGTAACGTCGTCCATCTTGATCTAACCATGAAATGTTGTGAAGGAGAGAGTGAATGTGTGTGAGAGAGAGAGAGAGAGAGAGAGAGAGAGACTCCTTCACATTAGTCTTTTTATTATTAATAAGAATAATTGCTCGTTAATTCAAAGAGCTCGTTAACATTAAGCACAAAGCAACAGGCAATCATTCCTTTTCTACGTCCGTGTTTCGACATGGAGCAGCGATTCCAACAGAATGAGATTTTCTCAATTCTTTGCAGATTAGGTACAAACGCCGTAAAGCAACCAGTCCACACAATCGGCTCGAGTGAATCCTCTGAGCGATCCTACGGCGCGTGTGGTCCGACGTCTCTTCGGTTCCCTGTTCGTAACTTTACTTCCTACCTGCAGTTTACTGTCTGACGCAGAAACACGGAAGAGAAACTTACAACCTGTCGTATCCGAGCTCTCGTTAAATTTTACGAAGACATTAAAAAGCTTGGAAGGACGTAGCAGAGCTCGCTGGTGCCTCTGATAAGTGAACGTAGCTAGAACAGTTAGCTTGATTTCCTGATCTAATCAGAGAATAAAGCTAGTACAAAGCAGCGCACGTAACGAAAGTCAAGCTTAAGTACATTTTAGACAAAAGTGATAAGCATGAATTATATAGTCGGCTGTAGGCTGTGCTACTGTTTCTCATCTGGACTAATAATAAAACGCTGAACAGGCCACACCCACAAACGACAAAAGACACGAGAGAATCGTGACTTGTTAGCGTTAACATTAATGTTTCCGTAATGTTACGTGTATCTTTTTCACACGTGGAAACTTTCTGTGAACGTTGTTCGTATAACCAAGAATTGCTGGAACGTTATTCTTGGAACGGTACAGCTCTAATTTTCTTAGCACGTGTTGAATACTTACAGGAAATTCTAATAACGTTCTCCGAGAGCTTAACGAGAGCTTAATAAGCTTATAGCAGATGTCAAGTCGAGTCAAAGTTTGCTTCTAGTTCTCTTTTCCATTACTGATTCGCCGCTGAACAGCCAATCAGAAAGCTCCCTCTCTCAACACACTTCGTCAGCCAAATGGACGGCGAGGTGAAAAGGACAGAAGTGAAATAAACTCAACAAAGCTTTCTGCACGCATGAATCGATTCATCAGAGTCACTTAAAAGAGTCGTTCACAAAAAGAAAGAAGGAGCACAATCCGGTTTAATTGCTGCTAATAAATCCTGGTTTTTTTTTTTTTTTTAAAAAAACCTTTGTGTACGTGTGTGACAAGCGGACAAGGACGGAGCGGAAAGACAAAGCTTAGGCTAGCAAATCGATTTGTTCCGAGTCACTTGAAAGAGTCGTTCAAAAAAAGAACGACTCACTGGTTGAATCGCCTGTCGCTAAAGCTTCCAAACGCATTCCTGAGTCGCATTTAGCAGAGTCATAAAAGCCAAATTTGAGACTTTGAACCAAGTCTAACACATCTGTATCCAGCCGTTCAGGCTTAAATATCAGAGAGAAGAGAAAGAAGAGAGAGAGACGAGAAGGAGGAGGGGAAAATGTTCATATGGAAGAGTTCTACACCAGGATGATCGAGAGGAATCCGATGTTTCGCTGCATGTCTCTGTTCCCTGATTAGAGTCAGACCAGCGAAGCTCCTCATGGAAGTCATTTCTCATCAACGTTTCATTATGACTGCTGCATATTTCCTTCCTAATGCGCTCCACGTCCCGCTCACAAGAGCTTCCCAATCATCTCCGGATTTTTTCCCTGAAGAAACCATTTGAAATCGACGATCCCTTGGGAAAACTCGGCCGGCCAACGTTTATTTTCTCTCTCTCTCTCTCACACACACACACACACACACACACACATAAAAACCATATGCAGCCCTTCATCGCTACGACCATCAACTATGACTAGCCTCAAATAAATCACTTACACACAGCAGTAACAAATAAATAATTTGTACATTGTGCATTAAATGTTTCCCGTGTGCTTCTTGGTAAAACGTGGCTAACTACAAATAGCGAAACTAGCCTACCTGATGCTAAGCACAGTGTTTTTGTTTTTTTGCTAATCCCTTTCAATTGCGGGATTTTTGCTAGCTAGCGTTAATCCAAATTTATCTAACATATATATTAAATATTAGCTAATTTGATACAAACTTGCGTAACTATCCTACATAATGCTAAGCATTTGCTATCCAACAGTTACCACTTGCTAGCTAACGGTCTTCCACTTTGGGACTCCCATGTTGGAGATTTTTGCTAAAATGCCCCCCAAGTTTGGGGATTTTGGTGCTAGCTATTTCTTATTAAATATATATTTCGTTAATAAAATCCTCTCTTAGATATCACTGTTTTACCCCGATGTATCTAATATATTAATAGTTTGGGAATTTTCCATTAGAAGCTTCCACAACTACCTTACTTAATGCTAAGCGCTGGCTAACATTCTTCCAGCTAGCTATTATTAAATATACATTCAGCTAATAAAAGCTTTTCATATATATATATAGATATATGAAGATAAATATATGAAGATATATGGATTTATCTAAGGTATATTAAGACTCCAATAACTAGCCTGCGAAATGCTAAGCACTTGTTACCCAACGTTAGCTAGCCTGAGGGTGTTTTTGCTAATCAGAACTCAGAATTAATCCCAGCTACTGTACTTGGTAGCAAGCAAACAGTCAAATCCCAGTCGATTCTGTCCCAGTGTATCCGTGTCCCATAGCCCTTCTCGCCTCGTTGCAATGTTTTCCCGGACGCATATGCTAACGTTTAACGTGAGAGTGATTCTCTCGTTAATTTAGCCTCAATAGGAGGAAAGGAGGATAAACAAGTGCCTTTTTTTAGTCGTGTGTGTGTGAGAGAGAGAGAGAGAGAGAGAGAGAGAGAGAGAGAGAGAGTCTGTGTTTCAGTTGTCGTGTGTGATTGAGAATCCTGGACGCGATAATTACTCAGCTGTGGGAAAATCAGAGGTTGTAGCGATTCTGCGGGTGAAATTAACTCGCTAACAACACTCGCATACAGCGCTTGACATTAACAACCGACAAATGTAATACGAAAGCTGATCATTTAAAAAAAAAAAAAAGTTTGTGTCTTTTTACAAACATATTTTCTGCTCAACTGATTTATCTACAAGTCAGATACGTTTCTCGGGCTGCGTCTCACTCGGCTCGCTTTCAGCAGTCAGGGCGCTGATCAGGGAGGCGGCCATTTTAAGGGCAAAATGCTTCCAGCGCACTGAAAAATGGCGGGCGAACTCTGAGCCAACTTCGTCTACAAACGTCAGGAGCTTGTTATCGTTGCTGTAGCTCTCGGATGATTACTCACGTTAGCGATTTTAACTTTATTTGCCGTTCTGTATACGGCGTGTTCGAGTCTAACGGCTTTACGCGTTTAATGATTTAAATAAATCCGCTAGCGAGGCTACGATCCTGCTCCTGCACCGCGACAGAAACGCGTGTGCCAGCGGTGACGTTTTACAACGCGAGTACGTCGTCATGGTGACGGGAATTGAGTCATCAGCGTCACAGTGTGTAGTGAGCCAGGGTCCTAGTGCCCGAACTCCTGTACACGACCTACTGATTCACCACCGAGGGAGCGAGCGAGCCGATCAAGACGCGTCCTCGGTTTATCCTTCTCACCTCATGGAGGTCACAGAAAACAAATGCTTTATTAAACATATGTAAATAGCTAGCTAGCTAACAGAGCTATACAATAAATTATAAAACAACACTGTTGGGTTCTGGATTGTGATTGGTCGTCAGGTGTTGATTAGTTTTCTATAACAGCAGCTCTGACAATAGTGCAGCTGCAAATCACAGGTTTATTTATAATTGAATCACTCGTTCTAATACGTTATTGTTTCTATAGTAACAGCTCATTCACAGGGACGTGTACGAAGGCCGCTCTGTTTCGGTGACATTTTCTGTTGTTTATGTAGCATTTATGGAAGGAGTCTCCAGTGTCAGCGCTTTGTAGAGGTAAAGCTGTAACTGCTGTAAGTTTTCCGACGTCTTCAGGACAGAGGAGTTTACGCTTCCTTGCGTTTTCTCAGTAACATGCGTAACAAGCTGCGATTTTATTTGTTTTTTTGTCTTATTAACTTGAAGAGGGAGAGAAAAGAGCGGCTGGTGAGGGAACGACTGTTTATAGCTGCTATAACGTAAGCGACAACAGGAAATAACTTGATTCACTGATGTTCCACAGCATTAAATGTTACTATAAATGGATAAAATGTCTGCTTGTGGTATCAGAGGAATAAAACAGCACAAAAAGATAAACAGTAGCTATTTTACTCACACAGACACACACACACACACACACACACACACACACACAGAGTGTTTATTACTTAAACAAAGCCATGCGGTTAGCGCTACGCTAGGGCGCTGTCATTAGAATAGTTACCTAGCTTGGAATTTAGCTATCACTGAAAAGACTGGAAATAAAATAAGGTATTTAATAACGTGGCGATACACTTTTTTCTTTCCGAAAAGGCCGCGTTATAACGCATCACTCTGGACACTTAAAATTAAAATGTTAGCATCAGGTTTCACGACCGGGAGTCCATTTTGGCGTAACACATCATTAGCCGTATATATTGCCTTCTTTTCTTTCATATGGGCCTGCCAAGTGGAGATTAGCGCCGCGGGTAAAACCAGCCACCTTGCTTCACCCCTGGACGGAGCATTCCATTAGCGGTCACATGTAGGGGTGTGTGAGGGGCTCAGAGATGAGCCGTGCCAACATTCCTGTCCTCCGATCGCTTTGTCAGAGGGATTTCCTGATTCCCTGAGCGCTGGACGTCCCTTTAGATCTGACTTTTGAAACGCTGCAGTTCGTCGTCTCGTCATCTCGGGTAATGATTAAAAACAACGTCACTGATCGAAAGTCGCTCGACATGCTGATGGAGAAGAGATAAAGTGACGAGTCTAACGTCTGATTTGTGGATTTTAGTTCACGTTATTAATCACACTGGTCTTAAACGTCACCTCTGTCACATAAACCCGGTTTTCGTTAAGAAAACTGGGCCAAGCATGCGTTGGGAAAAAATCTTTTTTAATTTGTTTTAGCATCTTTGCAGCGATCGGCCTCATGGAAGTCACGTTAAAAAAAGCGAATGAAATGATCCGGATCAGAATCGGAACGCCGAGCAGGGATTTTTATTTATTTCTTTATTTTTTTGGAAAGACTGAAGAATACTTTGGCTCTGAAACTGACATCACTGTAGATAACGCATGGAGTCGTTCCCGGCGTTTAACAGCGATTAACAGAAATATACTCACAACACTGGACTTTATGAGATTGTGCTGAATTAAAGGATTTATTAGATGGACATTAAATCATGTTTGGAAAAGAAAAGTTCACGAGGTGGAGATCAGTTACAGAAACGCGAGCCAACATTAACCTGGCATGAAATCAGAGACAATTACACTTCAATTACAGTAATGACTCTCTCTCTCTCTCTCTCTCTCTCTCTCTCTCTCTCTCTCTCTCTATCTTTCGCTTTCTTATTATATGATTTGGTGTTATAAAGGGGCTTTGTGTGAAGTTAGTGATGATAAGTTACAGTTTGTAAACCTTTTAAGATTTTATATATATATATATATACACACGTGTGTGTGTTTTGTGTTTGATTTTATTTTTGTCACATTAATTAGTTTTTTTAATGAAGTGAGAATTGTTAGAATTTTTTAAATAATTGTAATATT
Source organism: Pangasius krempfi (assembly GCA_037576825.1). Lineage (NCBI taxonomy): Eukaryota > Metazoa > Chordata > Actinopteri > Siluriformes > Pangasiidae > Pangasius > Pangasius krempfi. The sequence continues at coordinate 694,269 of CM074990.1, read as the reverse complement.
GGTCTTTTGAAAATTCAAAATTCATTCTCTCTCTCTCTCTATCTGTCTGTCTGTCTCTCTCTCTATCTCTCTATCTGTCTGTCTCTGTCTCTCTCTCTCTATCTATCTGTTTCTCTCTCTATCTATCTATCTGTCTGTCTGTCTCTCTCTCTCTATCTCCTTCTCTCTCTCTCTATCTATCTGTCTCTCTCTCTATTATCTCTCTATCTCTGTCTGTCTGTCTGTCTGTCTCTCTCTCTCTATCTCCTTCTCTCTCTCCTTCTCTCTCTCTATCTATCTGTCTCTCTCTCTATTATCTCTCTATCTATCTGTCTGTCTGTCTGTCTGTCTCTCTCTCTCTGTCTCTCTATCTGTCTGTCTGTCTGTCTGTCTGTCTCTCTATCTGTCTGTCTCTCTCTCTCTATCTATCTATCTGTCTCTCTCTCTATCTGTCTGTCTGTCTGTCTGTCTCTCTATCTGTCTGTCTCTCTCTCTCTCTATCTATCTGTCTCTCTCTCTATCTATCTGTCTGTCTGTCTCTCTCTCGCTATCTCCTTCTCTCTCTCCTTCTCTCTCTCTCTATCTATCTGTCTCTCTCTCTCTATTATCTCTCTATCTGTCTGTCTGTCTGTCTGTCTCTCTCTCTCTCTGTCTCTCTATCTGTCTGTCTGTCTCTCTATCTGTCTGTCTCTCTCTGTCTATCTATCTATCTATCTGTCTGTCTGTCTCTCTCTCTCTCTATCTATCTGTCTCTCTCTATCTATCTATCTGTCTGTCTGTCTCTCTCTCTCTATCTGTCTGTCTGTCTGTCTCTCTATCTGTCTGTCTCTCTCTCTCTATCTGTCTGTCTGTCTGTCTCTCTCTCTTTCTCTCTCTCTCTATCTCCTTCTCTCTCTCTCTCTCTATCTGTCTCTCTCTCTCTATTATCTGTCTATCTGTCTGTCTCTCTCTATCTCCTTCTCTCTCTCTCTTATCTGTCTATCTGTCTGTCTGTCTCTCTCTCTCTCTCTATCTATCTGTCTCTCTCTCTCTATCTATCTGTCTGTCTGTCTGTCTCTCTCTCTCTCTCTCTCTCTATCTGTCTCTCTCTATCTATCTATCTGTCTATCTGTCTGTCTGTCTCTCTCTATCTCCTTCTCTCTCTCTCTTTCTGTCTGTCTGTCTGTCTCTCTCTCTATCTATCTGTCTCTCTCTCTCTATTATCTCTCTCTCTCTCTCTCTCTCGACCTGATAAATAATAGTGTCTATTTTTTATCAAATTTGGGTGAAAAAATTCAAATAATAAAATATTAACATGAACATGATTGTTATAAAATGCGTGAAAGTCCATATTTACACATACGCATCACTTCCTGCTGTGATTCCTTTCCAGCATGTTCAGATTTTTGTGGGCGGGGCTTAAGGGGGTGGAGCGATCCCCAGCTGCATTAAATGAGAAAATAATTCCAAGATGGACGATGACAGCTTTTTGTAAAACCACACCCGAATGTAGTATACTTGCTTCAAACTAAAAATGGAGGCGGGGCCTTGAGGGCGGGGCCTAGGGGGTGGGCGGAGTCTAAGGAGCACTGTAATACCAAGAAAATGTTGTCCAAGATGGCGGCCCTCGTATATAATGCTCCAGAGCTGTCAGTGTACGCGGTAAGGTGTAGGTTATGTTTATGTATAACAGGAAGTCTCGCTGTGTGGACGTTTTGGGTGAGAAAGACTTCAAGCAGTCGTTAGCATCATTACATATGAGACCTTGACCTTGAGGGGTGCAAACGAAGGTCACCAGAATCCCATCACTCTGTACTTTCATCCCTTCTGTGTATTCCTGTTATACAGAGTGTGTAAATAGTGTGATATTTACACAGCGAGGGTTTGCAGAGCTGCACTGATGATGATGATGATGATGATGATGATGATGATGATGATGATGATGATAGAAGCCCTGATGATATTTGGACACGCTTATGAAGTTCATTACAGGGTATTTCTTTGTGGTCGGCCCTGAAACGCTGTCTCTGTCTTCATGCAGATTTTAATTAAACCACAACAAAGCGGGTATAGAGACTCTGATTGCTCGTCGCTCTGTTTATAAGAGATGCTCTCGGGCTCGGATGTCTTTGAACCCCGGCTGTACGAAATGCGCCTCACAAAGCTGCCGTTTGTGTGTGGAAGGGGAAGACGAGCGGGCCGCGTTTTACACATTATCAAATACACAATCGTGCAAAGCAAACAAACGATCAATCAAAGCGCGTGCGGTCAAATTCCAAACCGACGGGAGGGGACGGAATTCTGCGGCCTCGGGATACGGTAGGAGACAGAGGCATGATTTACAGTGCTTTCAGTGAGTGACCTGGTCACACACACACACACACACACACACACACACACACACACACACAGACATTCACTACCAGCTTGGCTTCTTTAATTTTGATGGAAGTCATGGAAGCTTATAGCTTTGACATTTAGTGTAAATGATTGACATATGATCTCACTTTAACTATTAAAATTAACATTTTTCATTTTCATTTGTCACATGTTCACCCCTTTTCTTTTTTTTTTTTTTGGGGTTTAACATCTTAATGAACACGTGTCCCAAAAGTATTTTCTGTATATCATGTTGCTGGATCATGTGACCAAAACTAAAGCATGTAAAGAGTAAAAGGAGCGGTCCGAGCACAGAGCCCTGAGGGACACCTGAGGGATTTTCTCCGCATGTCCTGATCTGTTAAAATACGTTCTGTGACTAACTTTTCACGTCTTTAATTTAATGCAGCTCACAGTCACAGAAGTGTACGGTTTAGCTTAGCATGGTGCACTAAGGTTTGGAGTAACAGCTTACATTT
>CM074990.1:668409-680906 GCA_037576825.1 Pangasius krempfi | reverse complement strand
GATTAGTCTTTAGGAACAATGGTGGTCAGTGATTAGTCTTTAGGAACAATGGTGGTCAGTGATTAGTCTTTAGGAACGATGGTGGTCAGTGATTAGTCTTTAGGAACAATGGTGGTCAGTGATTAGTCTTTAGGAACAATGGTGGTCAGTGATTAGTCTATAGGAACAATGGTGGTCAGTGATTAATCGTTAGGAACAATGGTGGTCAGTGATTAGTCTTTAGGAACAATGCTGATCAGTGATTGGTTGCTTGCTTTACACACTGGGGGTGAGTGGAGTGAACCTGCTCTCTCAACTCATATAGCCAGCAGCTGTGATGTGAGCTGGAGAGCTGGAGAGCTGGAGAGCCGTATCACGTTCAGGACAGTCGCTGCTCAGACATTCGATCGATTTGGCGCTAATCTCTACTGTGAAATAAAGTTACTAACAGAATCTAAAGAATGCTGCAGAACTGTGGCATGTCGTGGACACGTCAGTACGTCCTCACTCTCCCGTCATCTGTCTAATACGAGGCTGTGTACACAGGCAGAGTGTTTGGGCAAACAGTCCTTTTTTAATGCACAACACTGTGATGATATTGTGTAAGAAACGTAAGTGATTAGCGGAAACCGAAGCCCCGTCGGATGGAGACCCGCAGGATTAATGTCACATGCTCACTCTTGAGTTTTGTTTTGAACTGCAGAAGAATGTCCTGAGAACCAGCGAGCACTGAAATGAATAACACACACCAAGAGATTTATAAATTACTTTCCAAATGAATAAACCGAGCTCTGATCTTACATAAATCCCACACCAAAAAAAAAACCCACGTCTGTGTTCCTCATGAGTGTAAAAGGACACGGAAATGAGCAGCGTGTGATTATACGATAATAAATCACCAGCGTTATTATAAAGTCCAATAATAAAGTCTAATTAAACTGTAGATTCAAAAGATAAAATCCATAAAGTCTGTCTATCCTTTTTATATGTCTATGTCTCTATCTGTCTGTCTATCTGTCTATCCTTTCAGTTGCATAACTATCTGTCTATCAAGTCTGCCTCTGTCTACATCTGTCTCTCTATACTTTTATCTGTCTTTCTCTCTCTCTTGCTGTCTGTCTGTCCTTTTATCTGTCTGTCTTTTTATGTTTCTAGCTGTCTCTCTAATTATTGGTCTATCTAGCTATCTGTCTGTCTGTCTCTCGTTTTATCTGTCTGTCTGTCTCTCGTTTTATCTGTCTGTCTGTCTAGCCATACTTCTAGCTAATTGCCCACTGTATCAGAGTGTCTGTCTAATTATCTGTCTATCTGTCTGTCTGTCTATCTATCTATCTATCTATCTATCTATCTATCTATCTAAGTCTGTCCATCTATCTAACAGTCTGTCCATCTCCTTGTCTCTCTGTTCAGCACACACCGTTATCCAGAACAGCTTAGAGTACTGAGTACTGAAGTTAAGTCTGTCTTTGTATCTGTTTAGCTGTTTGTGTCTGTCTGTCCTTTTATCTGTCTATCGGCCTGCTTTTGCTAAACACAGAACAGAACTGTGTAATGAAATCCACTTTTGGTCTCTCTAATCCTAAACACACACACACACACACACACACACACACACACACACACACACACACACACACAGTAATTTTTATAAACATGTGTTCAGTATAAATCTAAATTAGCAGAACATCATTTTTACAGGCAGCGATATGAAGCATTATAAAGCAGATTATTGTTCAGATATTTATATTTAAAATCATTACTGCTTTAAACACGATTATTCCATAACTGAGGAAGTTTAAAGTTTTAAAAAATAAATCACAGGAAACTTATTTAAAGTTATTTACATCCAAAATCACCACGTTTGCTCATTAGCTGCAGGTCGCTTCAAACTAGATCAAAAGTTATATATTTATTTATAAAATTCCAGATATCAGGTTTATTTTTCCAACAGAAATATGGATTATTATAACCGAGACCAGGCTTGTGTTATAATGGTGAAAATGTTCTCCGCTCCGCTCTGGGGTTCTTCCGCGGTTCTCCGAGCTTCCGCCGGTCAGGAACGTGTGCAGTGCAGGAACGGGAATAACGGAATTCAAACTCGTAGAAACTCCGGATAATAAGAAAAAGAAACCGTTTTATTTTTGGTTGATCTGCACTCCTCACCTTCACCTTCAGGTCAGAGAAAGCTCCCAGGAGCAGAAAGAGAACCTCGCCCACCCTCAGAGCCTGGGGTCAAAGGTCACAGACATCAAGGTGACCCCTGTAACCTGTGTGTTGGCACCCGGGACGAGCGGGAGCGCCGGGGATCTGAACACGTTCCCACTGTGAGGAGAGACGGACTCGGCTTCTACTGCAGTTCTTCTAAAGATGGTTAATGATTCATAGCTTCCACATGGAAGCTTTCAGAAAGGAAAACTCCTCTGTTATTGGGTTCTACACAGAACTTTTAAAGGTTCCCGCTAAAAATGGAACAACTAAAGAACTCAGAAGAGTAGAGAAAATAAAGGAAGGTCTAATGATGATGGATCTGGAGCCTTACGTACTCTGACAGCAGAATATTCAGACTGTATCCTAACATTCTCCAATAAATACCAGAATTTAAAAAAGAAAATTCTAGAAATTGGCAAGAACCTCATATCTGAGAATCTCAGCTGAGATTAGATTGGTACCAGCTTCTTTTTCTCCATTTTAGAACAATAAGAAATCTTCTGGAATGATCATTTAAAAAATATTTCATTTTGTTTTTTACCACAGGAGAGCTGGTACATGGTTTCTGATGGTACCGGTACTCAGAGTTCCTGTTAAAAATGAAAACGCTACAGTAGGACCATTAGAACTGGACTCCTGGCCAACGTGGGAAAAAAGCACACTGGGGCTAAAAATTTCTGGGGATTAAAAAGTTCCAGTACAGTTTTAGGGGAAAAAAACAATAAATTTAATACCATTAATGAGGAACCCATTAAGGTTCTATGTATAGCTGAGGGTTTTCTCTTTCACAAAAGGTTCTAAGTAGAAACCCATTAGAAAGCTAGAGCCTTGAAGAACACTCCTAGCAGGAAGGATTTCCTGGTTTGGAATTCTTAGCTCCCTAAAGAAGTCCTACTTGGAACCGTCTCTTGTTTGTTCCACCGGAGGGACAAACTGAGCATTTTATGGTTCTAGATCTACATCTCTGGGTTTTTTTTTATCTTTAAATCTTTTTTTTTTTTCGAAGAATGCGCTTTGTGCAGTGTAAAAAGGCCCAAAGTGACCAAAACATAATTGTGAAAATGTTTTACAATGTAAAGCTTCACCAGGATTTCTTCAGGGATCTCATCAGGAACACTTGAAGAACCCTCCAGGTTTTTTTGATTCATGCATTCTAGCAGTTCCCACCAAAAACCATGTAGGAAGCGAGAACCATTTACCGTCCATAGGAACCTTCGAGGAACCTGTCTGTTTCTCTCAGAGTGTACATCTCAGTGGGACTCCCAGCTGACCTGCAGTACTCCGGGGCAGAACGTGGCTCGCTGGAGCCCCTGTGGCTCAGCTCTGGTGTTTATTGCAGGTCAGTGTGAGGGTTAAAGGCCTGTGGAGGCCTGAACATCAGTGTTATCTTCTCCAAGCTAATCTGCACCAGACTCCTGAAGATCCAGCAGCATTAAATCAGCAGTGACGACTCGACTCGTGCTGAGACCTGGGGGTTTGTGTGACCAGAGATTTTACTGATACACTGGACTCAACGCAGACGCGGGACTCAGACCACGAACACTGAAGAAAACGGGAAAATGTCAAACTCAGTTCCTACAGACGTTTCTCACTGCGGACTCCTTCTCTTAAAGTTGTGTTTTATTTGGTGAGATTTGATTGGATTGTAAAAAAAAAGTGGGCGTTCCCACTTTTTTCAAAGTTATTACTGTCCTGTAACAGCACGTTTTATTCCTCTTACACCACAGCAATTTCCAATCTACAATTTTTTTTATTTATTAAGGAACGACACATCTTACTTTTTATCAGTTTATAGTTACATTAAAGTCAGTTCCTGTTGTCGCTTACGTTATAGCAGCTATAAACACTCGTTCCCTCACCAGCGTCTCTTTATTCTCTCTCTTCAAGGTAATAAGACAAAATAGTCGCAGCTTGTTACGCATGTTACTGAAGACGTCGGGAAACTCAGTTACAGCTTCACCTCTGACTGTTACAAAGCGCTGACACTGGAGACTCCTTCCATAAACGTTAAATAACTATTGAGTGGTTTTGGTGGTGCGTGATTAGGTACGATACAATTTTATTACTTTTATGATAATTTTTGATACTTTTTTTTTTATTTTATTCTGTTTAGCTAAAAAAAATATCCCTCTGAACTTTTTTTATCCCTCTCGCGTCTCAGCGTTCCCTTCTATAATCACGTAAACTCATTTGCAGATTGACCGTTTCTGACATCATCACATTTAGTCACGGATTCTGAGCACAAGGTTGATTTCTTTAGCTATCATTTCTCAAAAGGGTTTGGACAATCATTTTTTATTTTAGTTCACGTCAACAAAATTGTGAATTATTTTTGGCGGAGATTCCAAACACATAAAATCCTTAAACATGTCTTACAGTCAGGCAACTTTTGGCCCAAAACACACTGCGCCTACAGTCCGCCATATTTGGCCTGGAGTCGTCTAACTGGCAAAAACACGTCCTTTTCTCTTGAAGCTGAAAGAGAGAGAGAGAGAGAGAGAGAGAGAGAGGGAGAGAGAGAATCCTGCAGCACTCCGTGTTTCACTCGAGAACAAGAGCAGCTTTTATTTTTCCATCCTCTTCAAGTCCAAACCTAATTTACTGCAGAAAGAGGCAGCGAGTGACGAGGAGACGACGCTGTGGTGTGAGACGAGGCCCGGTGCTGCGCTGAAGACGTTTAGTTCTCACACGGCACCGCACACGTCCCCGTCCTCGGCCTGCTAATAATTTACAAAAAAACGCAGGAACAAATCGGCCAAGCAGGAATGTGAACAAAACCACGGAGCTCTTTGATAAAGGGGAAAATTCGGAGCATCAGGTTTCGCAAACACGGCGATTCCGAAGCATTTAGTGACGGATATCAGATTTAAATGCACTAAAACTGGATTTTTATTAAGTGTAATATCCTTTAGAATGGGATGGAAATTTAAAACTGTGCACTGCATTATGGGTATTCTGTGGGCGTGTCCCAAACCAAATACACTATTCACTAAGTAGGCCATACAAACACCTTCATCAGTCCACTGTGGGCGTGTCCCAAACCACACATTCTGTTCACTATATAGGCCACACAAACACCTTCATCAGTCCACTGTGGGCGTGTTCCAAACCACACATTCTGTTCACTATATAGGCCACACAAACACCTTCATCAGTTCACTGTGGGCGTGTCCCAAACCACACATTCTGTTCACTATATAGGATACACAAACACCTTCATCAGTTCACTGTGGGCGTGTTCCAAACCACACATTCTGTTCACTATATAGGCCACACAAACACCTTCATCAGTCCACTGTGGGCGTGTTCCAAACCACACATTCTGTTCACTATATAGGCCACACAAACACCTTCATCAGTTCACTGTGGGCGTGTCCCAAACCACACATTCTGTTCACTATATAGGCCACACAAACACCTTCATCAGTTCACTGTGGGCGTGTTCCAAACCACACATTCTGTTCACTATATAGGGCACACAAACCCCAACATCAGTCCACTGTGGGCGTGTCCCAAACCACACATTCTGTTCACTATATAGGGCACACAAACACCAACATCAGTCCACTGTGGGCGTGTCCCAAACCACACATTCTGTTCGCTATATAGGTAATAGTTGATGAAGAATGTGGATTAGGACACACCCCTTGGGTTGCTCTCGCTGTGTCACACTTGAGTGTGCAGTTATTCAGTAACTATGAGCTAATGCCCAAAACCCTCATCTAGTGCACTTCCTGTCTGCGCCGCCTGTCGCCTTTTCTCCTGATAACGCCGCTCAGACTAAAAGCTTTTCTCACAAAGCTGAAATCTCCACGCCGCTGTGAAGCAGAAGGAAACAGAAACACCGCAGCTGCTGTTACAGGAAGAGCTGAGACACAAATCCACCACTTACTCTGGATCTTTCTGTATAATCCGCATCTCATACTTTCAAATAAAAGTATAAAAAGTGGGCGGAGTCGTGATACATCCAGCGATTTTAATTGGCTTGTAATAACACCGCAGCTACATCACTAGCACTTTACCCAGCTCTCAGATAACGTAGATAACTTTAGCTAGCTAGCTAATATTTCTTTTGTAAATATATGACACAATTATGAGTAAAACAGCATACAGCTGGATTTTGGTTTTATTTTTTTGGCGATATTTGATTGGATTGTGGAAAGTGGGCGTGTCCAAATGAATGTGGTGTGAAATTATTGGCTAATATTGTTTCCTGCCTGTGTTTGTAAAGGTGATGTCAAAAACGTGCATTTTAATGAACGATTACGCAAAAAAACCCTAAAACACTGTGTCTCCGTTACAGCTTTCCCTCCGAGTGTTACCAAGCGCTGACACTGGAGACTCCTTCACCATGTCAGCGATTATGAGCGTCGCTGTGAATGAGCTGTTGCTATAGAAACAATAACGTAGTTAAAACGAGAACGAGCGCATTAGCCTAAACCTGCGCTACTGTCAGAGCTGCTGTTCTGGAACATGAACCAACACCTGACGGGATTCAGCCGCCTTCAGAAGAGCGAATGTTAACAGACACGTGATCATTTCCATGTTTTCTTCGTTCTTTCGTGTCCAGGTTTCGTCCATCGCGGGGCTCGAGCTCAAGCTGGCAGCCGTTTCTATCTTTTCATTTTTCAATTCATGGCCGAAGCCTTTGATCATTTCTTTTCTTTTGTGTTTTTTTTTTGTGTGTGTATTGAAACGATGTGGATTGAATTAAGCTCATGTGCCGCAGATTCCCGGCCCAGATTGGGATCGTAATGTGATTTGAACGCAGTTCTGTTTTTCACGGACTTTACAAAGCGTCTCCTTAGCAGACTGACGTTTAAAAAATGGATTTAAAAAAAATACGTCTGGGAAAAATCTTCAGAAAATATTATGAAATGTCGTTTTATGCAGCGTCACTCATGTCCAAATATTTTTTTTTCGCAGGATTCGATACAGATGGCGTAAAAACATCCCGAGCTGCACGTCTGTCACCGCTGCTCACACTGATTACTAGCAGAATCACGTAAACAGCAGATTCATCTTCGACCGCAGAGTTCACACGTCTCACAGATGCTTTTCTAAACGAATGGAATCCAAATCGGCCTCGTCCCAAACGCCGGCGCTGGATAGAAGACTCTTTATTAGAGTGATAGCTGGACTGATCGCTGTGCCTCACAGAAGAGTCGCTAAAAATAGAGAGATAAATCACGTACGTGTATCTCAGAGCCTCGTGTTCCTTCAGTTCTAACGGTCTACGTTACGGGAAGGTCAAAGGGTCGCGCTTTAGCTAGCTAACTAACACATGCGACTTTAAATCTGTCTCCCAAGCCTTTAAATCATTTCAAACTAATTTATTATACACAATTTCAACTCTTTTTTACTGAACATGGAATAAAATATGTGTGTGTGTGTGTGTGTGTGTGTGTGTTTAAACATTAGTCTACTTTTCATGTTGAGAAACGAAGAGACTGGGCCCTAGAAATATAGGGAACATAGAATCCTGAGGAACACGGGATGCCTTGGAACAAAGAACAATCGGAATATCGGGCCCTGGGAACAGAGACCTCGGAAAAATAGGGCACTAGAAAGAAAGGAGCATGGAAGCGTTGAGCCATAGAAATATAGGGCCCTTGAAACAAACAACCCTATGAGTGTAGGGCCCTGGGAAAATAGCACCCTAGAAACAAAGGACCCTAGAAATATTGTGCCCTGAAAATACAGGACCTTGGGAATAGAGACCCTGGAAAAATAGGGCCCTAGAAACATAGAACCCTTTAAAAATAGGGCCCTAGAAACATAAAGCCTTTTGAAAATAGGTCCCTAGAAACATAGAAGCTTTTGAAAATAGGGCCCTAGAAATATAGAAGCTTTTGAAAATAGGGCCCTAGGACATTTGGGACGCAGCCGTAATCTTTTCCGGTTCCTGGCGTCTCGGTATCGTGTGGGTGGAACATACAGCACGTGGGACACTCGACCCCTTCTGACCTCAGTGTGTAATTAGTGCTATACACAGATAATCACACACACACACACACACACACACACACACACACACACACACACACAGAGCTCTCGTCACTAGAAAAGGCTTCTCGATGAAGTGTGCTTGACCAGGAAGGGTGGAAGAGCGAGAGATAAAGAAACACACTCCGTCCCCCGTGGCCCTGAATAAAGCGCGCCCTTCTCCTCGCTCCCTACTGAATAAATGTTTGAACACTGCAGCATTAAAATGAGCGGCGTTCGATAAACAGGATGGGGTTTAAATAGGACGCGGCCGAGGGTCCGGAGCGAAAGGACGCAGGAATGTTATTTGTTTGTCCAGTGACCGAGGCTGAATTTGTCCGGCGGCTCCTCGGACTCCTGCGACGGCACTGAAAAGGAGGTCTTTAAAATAAAACCCCAGGTTCTGCTGAAGCGCGTCAGCAGCGGACGCCAAAATTACGGCCCAAAAAACCGAGTCAACAAACACGTCTCCGCTTTTATTCGCCTCCTCGCTGACCGAGTGTTTTCATTCCTCCAGCAGGAGGTGAAAAGATTTTCAGCAGCTGCTTCCTGTGTCACTGGGGGCTGAGGAGAGCAGTGTGCAAATGAAGAAGAATCATCATCATCATCATCATCTTCATCATCATCATCATCAGGATTCTGCAGTAAATATATAAATATAGAATGAACATGTGTGACTGTAGAATTCCGCACTGGTAATAAAAGTGAGACTGATGGAGGGATTAAAGAGATTCTTTTTTAATATCATGTTTTTTAAATAATCAGCAGTTTCTGTATGAAGTGATGCAGGAAGAAAGGAAGAAAAAGAAAGTCTGGAGAGAGGGAGGGGCGAAGGAAAGGACACCAAAAAAAAACAAAAAAAAAAACGATGTAGGAAGTAAAAGAAAGGCAGAAAGGATGGAGAGAAAGTATGTGGAAAGGGATGAAACGAGGAAGTCATGAAGAAAATACATTAAATAAAAATACAGGATGAACGAAAGATGGAAATAAAGAAGGAAAGAGGAAGTGTGTATGAAGGGAGTAAGAGAGAGAGAAAAAGAACAGAGGATAAAAGAAAGAAAGAAGGAAAGAAAAAGAAGAAAGGGGGAAGTGTGTAGGAAGGGAGAGGTGAAAGTTAAAAGCAAATTATGAGAGATAAAAAAAGAAAGAATGAAAAAAAAGCAGAAATCAAAGAGAGATAAGGAGAGAAAGTGAAGAGAAAGGGATAAATTAGAGAGTGGAAAGAAAGAGAGAAAGGATAGAAAGGCGAGTGCGAGTTGAATCGAAGCTGCTGATTGGTCGGCTGCCATTATGACCTCATCGGCTGTCAGTGTGAATCGAAGTTGTCCAGCGTGGGGATTAAATAAAGATCCGTTTAGCGGTGAATGTGTTTGTAGCTCCTGTTTAACATGTAGGACTGAATTGTTTTCGTTAACTTTATTTAAATTTTTTTTACAGTATCGTGTTATTATAAGAGCGAGTCTGGACATCACCGTGTTTGTGCTGTCGAAATGTTCAAGTCATTTGTTATGAGTTAATAAAGTTCATAAAGTTCATAAAGTTCATAAAGTTAACTCTTTAAAAAAAATCTTCATTCCCTCGCTCTTTTTCACTCTCTGAGCAGAAGGTCTGTTTGTTCATTATTATTCAATAATGTAAGACTGTTGACACTGAAAACACACACACACACACACACACACACACACACACACACACTGGATGGTGGTCCCCCACTCGTTATTTATGTCCGTGTCTGAGCTCTTGTAATGTAATTAATAATGACTTCATTCATCTCAGTCCAGAGCCTCTGAGCGAGAGCCGCGAGCTGAAGCCTGCTGTGTGATTTACACCCCGCTGTTCCGCTCGGCTTTAAACTCCCACCGAAATGCAACTTTAAACTTTCCTGCGTTATGTTTGGCTCCAGTTTTTCTGTATGAACGTGAAGCAGTGAGCTGTAAGGACGCGGCTTTACGCTGAAACGTGCCGCTGGTTACAGCAGTCGTAGGTCACGTGACTGAGGCGTGGGGTGTAAATCAGGCTGTAGCGTGAGGTAGTGTGAGGTAGCGTGAGGTAGCTGGAGGTAGCGTGAGGTAGCGTGAGGTAGCTGGAGGTAGCGTGAGGTAGCGTGCGGTAGCGTGCGGTAGCTGGAGTTAGCGTGAGGTAGCTGGAGGTAGCGTGAGGTAGCGTGAGGTAGCTGGAGGTAGCGTGAGGTAGCTGGAGTTAGCGTGAGGTAGCGTGAGGTAGCGTGAGGTAGCGTGAGGTAGCTGGAGTTAGCGTGAGGTAGCGTGCGGTAGCTGGAGTTAGCGTGAGGTAGCGTGCGGTAGCGCGCAGTGACACGTGGGTCTGGACGAAACCAGTGACCTGTGAAGGAGGCAGCGCAGGAGGTAGAGTCGAACATCTCACAAAAGGTTCACCCTGCGTTCTCTCACACAACCACGTTACTGTGTGTTACTGTGTGTTACTGTGTTTAATGTGTGTTACTGTGTTTAGTGTGTGTTACTGTGTTTAATGTGTGTTACTGTGTGTTACTGTGTTTAGTGTGTGTTACTGTGTTACTGTGTGTTACTGTGTTTAGTGTGTGTTACTGTGTGTTACTGTGTTTAATGTGTGTTACTGTGTTTAGTGTGTGTTACTGTGTGTTACTGTGTTTAGTGTGTGTTACTGTGTTTAGTGTGTGTTACTGTGTGTTACTGTGTTTAATGTGTGTTACTGTGTGTTACTGTGTTTAGTGTGTGTTACTGTGCGTAACTGTGTGTTACTGTGGTTACTGTGTGTTACTGTGTTTAATGTGTGTTACTGTGTTTAATGTGTGTTACTGTGTGTTACTGTGTTTCGTGTGAAAAGTGAAACACTAAGAGTGAGGATATGATAATAAAGTTTACAAACATTATCATGAGGTAGCAGCAGAATTATTCACCTTTACTACTAAACCATTAACTAAAAAAAGTTAGTCCACTAGATGAATTTCCACAGTTAACGAGAAAGAAAGAAAGAAAGAAAGAAAGAAAGAAAGAAAGAATAAGGGGAAGTGTATATGAAGGGAGAGGTGAAAGGAATGGGATAGGATGGAAAGGTTAACTGAAAACAAAGCTGAAGCTCGCGTCCCTCAGTCTCGCTCTCGTTACCGTCAGCGAGCAGCTTCCTTACAGGGAGGTTTTTCCTCCGTGTTCGACTCTCAGTGGCGTCTGAAAGAGCCTGGCTCGGCTAATCGCTCTGTCACACAGCGCACGTCATCATGGAATTCACTCACGCAGGTTTTATTTACAGTTTATTTAAGGACAACAAAATAGCTGTGGAAAGATTTTCTTCAGGGAGCGAGATAGAAAACAACAGCTCTACATTTTATACAAAGCGAGATCAAAGCTAAAATCTAAACAAACGATCCAGTAAAACGAATAACCCTGTGTAGCTATAGGATTCACTTCATCTAAAATATTTACATTTAATCTTAAATATTTCAGCTCTTTCTTTACTGTCTGCGTCGCTGTTCTGTCCGTCAGTCGAGATCTGACACACGACGTGCTAGCCTACGCCGCTACGCTGACGTGATCACGCTAACCTGGAGGCCATGCGCTTCCATTACTTGTTAGCTACATTAACCTGAGACACTGAACACGTCCCGTCACCGTTCCCCCCAACCCCCAGATCTTCTCCCTAACCAGCAGGTCTGGATTTCCTCAGCGCAGTTACGGGGTCAGACTCCGACGTTCGTCTGACCTCCTCTACTTCCTGTTGCACGGGCGCCGTCAGGTGCTAGCTGATCTCACTTTTTTCTCTGACATGGAGAGTAAAACACAAAAACAGATTCAGAGAAAAGAGAGAGAAACCGAGATGCGTCGCGATGCAGTTTGTGAGGAAAACGTCGCGGATGAAGGAACATCTCGCATCTGACAATGAAGAATTTCCTGTTTCGTACCGTTTTTTTTTTTTTTTTACAGGAATGTGGCGGTGTGGCTCGGATAACAGCGCTAATAACGTCGCAGGCTGCATGTAGAGCTCTCAGGAGAGCAGTGAGACACGGAGAGAGAGTGAGAGGGAATGAGAGAGAGAGAGAAAGAGAGGGGGAGAGAGAGAGAGAGAGAGAGAGAAGAGTAAAGTAAAGAAGGGCCCCTGGTCTGAAGGACCCGAGGGAAACGTGGAGAAAGTCAGGACACCTGACAGATCCATCGCAGTGAAGTTATTTCCTCCAAACGCAGAAAGCACACTGCTCACGCGCTCACGCGCCGCACGGCCAGTTTCCCTCCTCTTCACCATCCAGACTGTTTTATTTCTCTTACAAGGATCAGAAATGTGGAAATTCATTCTTCACTAAACATCATTTCCAGCAGTTTAGAGATAATAATATG
>CM074990.1:654279-664425 GCA_037576825.1 Pangasius krempfi | reverse complement strand
TCTCTCTCTCTCTCTCTCTCTCTCTCTCACACACACACACACACACACACACACACACACACACACACACACACACCTGTCCTGCTGTGTTTTTCCAGTTCTAAGGTGTCAAAATCTCCCAATGACAGAATGCTCCCTTCAACTCACTGAAAATAGCACACACACACACACACACACACACACACACACAAACACACACACACTTACAATCTTTTACATTAGAGAAAACAACCCCTAACCCCACCACTAACTACCCCAAACAACTTCATCACCCTGAACTTCTCTCCACTAAACCCCAAATAAGCCCAATATAAGGTGTACAACAGCACACAAAATGTAAAGCTAACCACCTAGTCCCAAAACCATTGCCAACTACCTTAAACTACCCCCAACAACTTCAACCCTAGACTGCTCCCTGCTACCCCAAACTACCCCCAACAATGTCATAAGCTACTAACCCAATAAAGCCACCTTGGGTGCTGCAACAGCATCAAATCACCCAAACAACAATCCCTGAGTACAACATATTGCTTAATAACCCCAAATCTACTGGCAGTGATGCCAAAATACCCCTGATGAAAATCCACGAAACCTCACAGTACCCACAACCAACCCCAAAATACTTCACCCTACTCACGAACTACCCCATGTAACACTATTCTGTATTGCCCCAAACCATCTCATCCTAACTTTAAAACCTTCACACCTTCCCACTTAAGCATGATCCCAGACCATCACAGAGTACCCTCACCAACCCCAAACCAAACCCCAGACCATCTCCAATGACCCCAAACTACCTCTAATGATCTCAAACAACTCCCCACAAATGACCCCAATCTACCCCAATCTATCCTGAAAAACCTCTCTAGATTACATATCGCAGATCACTCCAAACTACCCTAACAACCCTAGATAAACTCTAGTAACCCTAAACTACCATGATAACCCTAAATAAACCCCAGTAACCCTAAACTACTGTAACAACCCCAAACTACCCCAGACAAAAAAGCCCCACAACAATGTATGCTCATCCAACCTCCCACAACCCCAAACTACACTGAACTACTCACAAAGTACTCACCTACTGCCAGTGACAAAAACTTGACAATAACTACACCTTACAACCCCAAACAACCTCACCTGAAACACCCGTACACCACAATTCCCTCAAACCTCAGACCATCTCCAATCACCCCAAACTACAATAAAGATCCCAAACAACCTGTCCGATTCCAAACTACCTACAAGCTACCTCAAATGACCCGAAACCTTTCCATTTACCCCAAACTACCCTAACAACCATAAATGAACCACACTGTCCCCAAACTACCTCTACGGATCCTCCAAATGACTCAAGTGATTCCAAACTACCTACAAGCAATGTTTAGACTTAACAAACTACCTTAAATGACCCCAAGCTACTCTAACCTACCCCCAAAACGTCCCTACATTACCACAGACTCTCGCAACAAGCCCAAACCATCTCCACAACAACACAGAACCTGCAACCTTGAACAACCGCAAATGACTTCAAACTATTCACAATCTACCTACCGTAACTAATCCTTACAACCTAAAACTACTCCAGATGGTCCCAAACCACCTCAATCTAACCCCATATCTTATCACAGACTCCCCTCAACAAGCACAAACCACCTCCAATCGCTCCAAACTACCCCAATGACCCTGGATGAACCACAGTGACTCCACACTACCACAAATTACTGCAAACAACCCAAAACTACTCTCCAAATACACCTTGAGTAATGCGGCATATCCACTCCCAACACCTATTTTACCCCACCCAAGTACCCAACCTGTTGCTCAAACTCTACAGGGTTGTTATTTTCGGCTGTCGTCATGGCGATATGATATCCCAGGACGGGCGAGGCACTGTGGGTTTAGGTTTTAATCGCTTTTATACTACAGGGATTTATTTTCCTCCATAAAACCAAACCATGTGGTGCTCTAACAGCTTTCTGAAAAAAAATCAGCACAAAACAACGCGAGGGAGAGAAACAAGATGACGTCTTCAAACACTCGTATTGTTTACGCAAAATAAATATTAGCACATAAACTGAAGGAACGTACAAAATTAGCATGCGTGCGCTCTCTCTCTCTCTCTCTCTCTCTCTCTCTCTCCCGTGGTCTCGCTTCAACTTCCATTCGCAAAAAATAATAAATGAAAGGAGATCACAGAACCGCAGTTTGCGTCATTTCTTATAAACGATCTCCTCGCCAGCAGCAACGTCTACTTAATCTCGCTACGGAGCTGGAACTCGACCTGTTCGGAACGCCATCTCTTTCCCTCTTGAAGTCGTGTCCGGATGAAGCACCTGCTTTGGGGAACACATGTAATCCAGCCGGGGACAAAAGCGTGAGATGTAGGCGGGATCTTCTCCTTTCTTCTTATTATCGAGCGCGGTGTCGAGTTCACGCCCGGACTCTATTTTTAGAAGGCCTTTGTTTAGCCGGAGCGCCGGCAGGAGGAGAGTCGCTTTACTGTAACAGATCCCAGGGTTACGGCGTGGTGTGAAAAGCCGGAGTTTATCGAGTCTCGTGTGTAAAGCGTCATTATTGTGAGGAAGTCGTGTTTGAAGAGTGACGTAAAGGTGCCGTAAATCAGAGGCTCGGTGTCACTGCGACGCTCCGAGGGACGAACAGCGACGGTGACGACCTCCGTTAATAACCGGGGTTTCGAAAGAATAACATGCTGACGGCATGACGGAGAATCACTCCTTTACCCTTTCTCTGTCTCTTCTTTCTTTCTTTCTTTTTTTTTTCAGGATTTGTCATCCTTCTCTCTGTCATTGTCTTTCTTTCTCTAATTTTTGGTTCATTCTTTCCCTTGGTTTTATTTATTCCTTTCTTTCTTTCTTTCTTTCTTTCTTTCAGGATTTGTCATCCTTCTCTCTGTCATTGTCTTTCTTTCTCTAATTTTTGGTTAATTCTTTCCCTTGGTTTTATTTATTTCTTCCTTTCCTTCTTTCTTTCTTTCTTTCTTTCTTTCTTTCTTTCAGGATTTGTCATCTTTCTCTCTGTCATTGTCTTTCTTTCTCTAATTTTTGGTTAATTCTTTCCCACGGTTTTCTTTATTTCTTCCTTTCTTTCTTTCTTTCTTTCATGCTTTTACTTGTAATTCTTTCCCTTGGTTTTCTTTCTTTCTTTCTTTCTTTCATTCCCCATCATTCTTTCTTTTTTCATTCTTTCCCTTGGTTTTCTTTCTCTTTCTTTCTCTTGTTGTTCCTTCTTTCCTTCTTTCATTCCCCATCATGCTTTCTTTTTTCATTCTTTCCCTTGGTTTTCTTTCTTTCTTTCTTTCTCTTGTTGTTCCTTCTTTCCTTCTTTCATTCCCCATCATGCTTTCTTTCATTCTTTCTTTCTTTCTTTCTCTTGTTGTTCCTTCTTTCCTTCTTTCATTCCCCATCATGCATTATTTCATTCTTTTCCTTGGTTTTCTTTCTTTCTTCAAACAAACGAACAAAAGAACACCCCTGAACAATCTCAGGAGTCTAGCGCAGCGTGCTCTTCTCGGGATAAAGCCGTTACAGCAGGATCGAGGCTTTTCTCTGTGAAGGCCGGAATTCTGTTCATCGCACCACAGATGAAAGAAACTGTAGTCCGTGTACGTGGCTAGTCAGTAGCTTGCTAGCTGTGTGAGATATTGTGTGAACAGTAGCCTGCGTTTGGCCGCAGTACAGACACTGATCACTGAGCTAGCATTAGCAGCTGCTGAAGAGCTGGAACGTGACGTCTTCGAGGGTCTTTTTAGGTTAAAAAGCTCCAATGTGACAGAAACCATTAGAAGATTTGGTTAATGAGACATCTGATCCTGAAGAGTTTTTCCTCCTTTTCTCTTTCATCACTCGCAGCCCATTTCACCTGATCCTGCTACTACAGCTCTCTCTGCTCCGGCGTCTTCCAGCCGGCCCGCGGCACTTATTACTCACACGGAGCCAAAGGTCATCAGGCAAAATACAGCCTTTCCTAAAAGCTGCTGCGTTTATTACGACATATCACAGCCGGGCATTTTCTCAACGACTGGAATCCATTAAAAATGAGGAACGCTTTTCATCTTGGGGTGATGTAAACTCCCCGTGGATGCGATGCGCCGCTTGAATGCGAGTTGCACAACGGCCGGATTGTCTGCCATGAAGGTCATGAAAAGCAAACAGACAGCGAACACAGTTATTTAGAACAGAAACGATAAATTAGGAGGACATCAAACGGTGAAAGAAATGAATGTGAAAAAGTTGTTCTGTTGTGATACACAAGATGGATGGAGGTGCAGCGCGTCACAGGCTCTGGAACTGATTCATTCCAGGCTCTGAAAAGCAGGAAAGCTTCGAGTGCCACGTTCCAACACTCGGGCCATAAAGCAGGAACACAACAAAGAAAGAGTCGTACTGAAACAGAGCTTTATCTCCATAATCTCAGGGATTAATGACTCTGTTCTGCACAAATTACTCTGAAACTGAGCACGAGACGTTATAAATCTGCCCTTTACTCAGAGCATCCATATCCTGCTTTAACACTGCCATGACCTTTAACCTTTAACGGAATAGTTTAGTGAAAAATGAAATGTACACAATGTCCCTTTAGTCCAAATGCAGCCAGTCAGTTCACACACACACACACACACACACACACACACACACACACACACACACACACTTTTTCCTCAGCAACACCATTTACACACAGTTTCCGAAAGTAGCAGAATACCACAGCAATTTGCCAACAATTACAACTTTTTATTTATTAAAGAATGACATACATTTTATCCATTTATAGTTACATGTAATGTTGTGGACCGTCAGGGAAACGAGTTAGTTCCTGTTACGTTATAGCACTTACGTTATAGCAGCTATAAACAGTCGTTCCCTCACCAGCCTCTCTTTATTCTCTCTCTCAAAAAAATAAACCAAAGCTTGTCACGCAAAGCAGCGTAAACTCCTCTGTCCTGAAGACGTCGGAGAACTTAACGTTACAGCTTCACCTCCGACTGCTACAAAGCGCTGACACTGGAGACTCCTTCCATACATGTTACATTTACAGAAAACGTCACCATATCAACGGTTATTTTTTAATCCGTTTACGTGGCGCGTCCGCTGTACACGTCCCTGTGAATGAGCTGTTGCTATAGAAACAACGACGTATTAGAATGAGTCTTATGTTATAGAAGATTAATCTTCAACACCGACCAATCAGAATCCAGAATCATTTTATAAATAAATCCATGATCCAGTAAAGTGAACGCAATAGATCCATTACAGTCTGCACGATGAGGAAGCTTATATGTACAGACGCCATTTTGAAGATTCTTTGTGACACGTCTGTAAGTGTGTGACCTCTACATACCACCAAACAACGTCTACTCAAACCCTCCCTCGACAAAAAGTCGTTCTGAAAAGAAAAATCTGCTTCCGAGTTATTTTTTTGCTTTCAGCAGCAACGGCGATCGCTGAGGGAGCTGAATTCACTTCGACCACTGAGACAGACAAAAGAGGGATTTATGTAGCAGTCTGAAAATAAAGCAGACAGAAGACACGAGTAAAATATTACAACTCCAATATCTCTGGCTTTCCGTCATGCAGCTTTGAAGTCATCTGAAAGACGGGCTTTATTAAAGACCCGGGATCCGAGAGGGATTGATTAAAGCCATCCATCACGGTGCTGACGTCCTACAGCGCTGCGTACAGTACCTACAGTAACCAAAACCCACTCGGCATCTCGCTGAAGGTTTAACACAACATTTATACGACGTGGCCTTCGACATCGTGCCGTAAAAACGTAGAACAATGCTGTCTTTCAGTGCCGTACGCTTTAAACCCGGTTCATATTTAACGCGTGC
Source organism: Pangasius krempfi (assembly GCA_037576825.1). Taxonomy (NCBI): domain Eukaryota; kingdom Metazoa; phylum Chordata; class Actinopteri; order Siluriformes; family Pangasiidae; genus Pangasius; species Pangasius krempfi. The sequence continues at coordinate 658,571 of CM074990.1, read as the reverse complement.
TGCACGTCAACAGGAGTCCTCGAGGTCAGAGAGATGGAAAGAGACAGGTACGAGGTGCAGATGGCGGGTGTTAACACACTCCTAACATTCTCCTAACAAACTCCAGGCCCTGAAGGGGGCCGCTCTGATCAGCGCTACTCATCACCTTACGTGTCCAGATCGTCTTCATACAATCCAGGAGAAATAACGCTCACATGGGAACATGGTGCGGAGGTAAAAGGTGTTTCGTGTTGACCCGACCGGAGACGCCGCGACTCTGACGACGTCTTTGATCCAGAAACGGACCACCAAGTCTGCAGCGAGGAGCGAGGAGCGAGGAGCGAGAGCTCACGCGGGTGAAGTGCTACTGTTCAGACTTAAACCGCAAAATCCCCCGAACATTCACTCATCCTACAGTGCGACCCGCGGGTCAGACACTGACTCGAAACAGCTTTGCACAGAGCCTCCGGTGTTTTTCAGGGATTTTTCTGATCTCACGGTTGCAAATTCACACCTTTTGTGTTAGTGCTCATACATTTTTTGTTTTTAACCACTTCAGCTGTTAGGAAATATACAAATATGGCATGAGATTGGGTTGGTTCCTGATGCAGGAGATATAAAATATCACCATAAACCCACTCCAGGCACGAGGTTACTCATGCAAGCAACCCAAACCCTGATCTGAAACGGTTGTGTTTGCTTTATGTTGTGTTTGTGTTTAAGAGGAAAATATGTCTGCCTCTGAGGGGGAAAAAAAAAGTCTCCTAAAACCCCAATCAGAGCTTACAAACGAAGTTCTGTTTACAGGGAACTCACGGTCGGTATATTCCGGCTCATTTTCCAAAAAATTACACACTCCATTTTCCAGATTATCCGATGGGAGCCAGAACAGTGGAGTGAAGACTTCACTCAGCCTCTTCTAAACAACGCAGATACAAACAAGCATTTAAACCTTTCAAACATCATTCCTTTTGATGGCTGAATCACTGATTTGGGCGTGTGGGGGACGGAGAACCCGCCCTTCCTCTCATAGGAAACTGAGGGCATGCTTCAGTCTCGCAGACTGTCTATAATTCGCACAGACAGATTTGTCGGAGGCGTCGGACATCAGGACGATGAGCTCTCATAACGTCATGGAGGACCCATGTTCTGTACATTTTGTGTTTTCCAAGAATCAGGTCATGAGATCATTATCAAGATCTTCATGAGGTTAAACCAGCGTGCCAATGTCCTGAGCAGTTTAGTGATCGCCTGAAAGAAACAAGACCGGAAGAAACTGCAACAACAACAACAACAACAACAACAACAACAACAACATTCTCTGTGTTATAATTTTCCTCCATTCATTAGCTCAAAGTGTTTCCACAGCAATTTGCAAACAATTACAATTCTGTATTAATTTTAAAAAAATGACATCATACTCTTTTTTTATCAGTTTAATGTATAGTTACATTAAATGTTGTTGAAAGGACGTAAAACAAGTTCGTTGAACCATGAAGGTTTCGGGAAACTTAAAGTGTTGACACTGGAGACTCCTTCCATAAATGTTACATAAACATCTCCTTAAAGAAGACTTCGCCATATCAACGATTACACTTAATTTCTTTCTTTAATAACAACACATCTGTTTATTATTACACGTAGATTATGTGGGACGTTCATCACACAAATCCTGAAAAATCAGGGAAACCATTCATTCTGCCTGGGAAACGTTTTAGAATTTTCCTTCATCCATCGATAGCACCATCATGAGGAACATGAACAAGATAAAATTGCTCTGGAAATCAGGACCACCCACTCGCCCGCCCCGGCACAGACATAAACACCGTCACACACATCTCAGCTTTAATCACACTGCAGGATTTACTCTCTCTCTCTCTCTCATTCTCTCGTTCTCTCTCTCTCTCTCTCGTTCTCTGTAGGTAATCAGACGTTTGTGGTTTTGTGGTTAGTCACTCAACAAAAGAGCATGTTTAATTATCCACACCCTGACTGGCGGTCATCAGGAATCTGTGAGTGGAAAAGTTGAGTTGAGTGAAAATGAGCTGATTCACATCAGCAAACCCAAACCAACACATCCTCAAGCTCTCACATCCAAACTCTATTCCATACCGACACCAGCGGAGAATTCTGATCAACTGGAAGTCGAACATCTGGCTCTAAACCGGAGCTCCAAAATCCACTTCAGTTTTAGACACCTGACAAGTTTCCACAGCTCTCAAACTTCAACTCCAATTCAGCTCGAGTCAGAGTTAGGCTTTCAGATCCATCTCCAGCTTCCAGAGTCAGGATCAGAACAGGGTCAGAGCGGTCTAGAAAGCAGATCAGCTAGAATTCCACTCTCCTTGGAACAACTGGAGCTCTAGATGTAGATCACTCGAAGTCTAATCCACGTACTCAGAGATTAATTCTGAGCATCGAACTTTATCCACTTATCAGTGGCGAGATCTCGAACGTTTTGTTCGTGTATAGACGAAAATCTCGAGTCCATGAGCGTGAGGAGACAACAACGTGAAAGTGAAGGACCTCAGCGTGATGAACCCAAAAACAACAATTTCACGACATTGTGACTAGCATTTCTCACAAAGTTCCACAAGCCCCGCAGTGTCGTTCTCGGTCTCGGTGTGGACGGAGTCGATGTCTCGGCGTTCTCCTGTTCAAACCCTGTGCGTTAACGCTCTTTGAAAATGGATCTCGTTGGTTCTCTGGTTTTTTTTCCTTTAATAACGGAGCAGCCGTATTGCAGCATTAAGCTCCTCGTGATTACCGTTTTTACTGTGAAACCAGACACGGTGTGAACGAGTGCCAGCTGTTTGTGTCACCAAATAATGGGGATTAGTGCGAAATAAACCCATTTCATCTGGGATAAAAGGTGGCACATGTCATTATCGACAGAGACGTCGTATTCGGTTGCTTTAATCAGTCAAAAATCCAGAAAATCCCCTTAAAGTCAACGTATCATATGAAGCTACGCTGTGCCATGCCACTGAAAGAAAGCGTTTTTTTTTTGTTTTTTTTTAATCAGTTTTCTTTTCTTTTAGCATTTTCTTTTCTTTCTCAGCTCAGAGTTGAATCAGAACTTCCTCTACACACGACGACGTCTGTTTTTAGGCTCCTGTACTGTAGATTTCCCTTTTAAACAGCAGCACTGAGCAACGTGAGACTTTAAACATGAGCTCTGAGATGTCCTCCCTCTTCATCTCCCTCCGGAATCCTCATCTTCATCACACGAGCTGTCCTGATTCTCTTCTTCTCCCAATCTGTGGAGCATCAGAACATCACACGGCGTCCGACTCGCCACAAAAAACGTTTTTCGAAAACATGATAATGTGAATAATTTCCTCGCTTAATTGAGCCAAGGAATCCAAATAGACATGTTGACGCATCCAAATAAAAAGCAGGAGCGCGAAGCTTTTGAAGAACCAGAAGAACTCTGGACCTCTGAGGCTGTAATGAAGTGATTACAGGACGTTACAAAGAGCTGATAAATGACAAGAATAAATAGAAAACAGTGACGCGGAGGGAAACAGAGAGACGTAAATCCCCTCCGTTAGACATGAGATTAAATGATTAGTGTTTTTTAGAACTATTATTATCATTAATAATTATTATCTCAGTTAAAAACAGCATTTTGTTGAAGTTGCGGCCTTCAGCACGCTGTTTTTAATAATAATAATAATAATAATAATAATAATAATAATAATAATGTTATTAAATAATAAACTTTATTTATATAGCGCCTTACATAGTTAAAGTTCAGCGTGAAGTAAAATGAGAAAGAAAGAAACAAAAGGTCAAAAAATTAAAGAGAAAAAAGGGAAATATAAATAAACATAAAAATGTAATAACAGCAGTGACATAAAACAGAAAGGAATAACAATATAAAATATACAAAATGTGTAAACAAACTACAATAATTTTAGTTTATCTGTTTGTTTAATTAATCAGTGATATGGTAATCGGTGCGATCCACATAATACACTGCTTCTGCATCTTTCTTTTTCATTCTAGCGTGAGATGGTTTTAGGAGATTTTAAAGCAGGAACGTGGAAAGGAGCGATGAGGGAAGCTGATGAACGTTGTTTCTCTGCACACTCTGACGCCTGTTTACACACTCGCTCGCTTCACGCGTCTTCTATCTGGATTCTGCATAAAGATGAAACCAGAGTAACTTTTGTGGCTGTGACTGAAGTTCTCGCTGCTCGCTTTCCCACAATTCCTCACATCTTTTTCTGTGTGAAAATCCCTCAGATTACTCACTCACTCACTCCCACTTCCTCTCAGCAAACTGTGCAGTTTAAATCAACACAACC
>CM074990.1:582494-594473 GCA_037576825.1 Pangasius krempfi | reverse complement strand
ACACACACACACACACACAAACACACACACAAACACACACACAAACACACACACAAACACACACACAAACACACACTCGTCATTACATTACAGTAGAGGAGATCATGTAAATAGAAATTTACACACAACATAGTTTGACACGGTCCTGACTTATAATCCTGTGTGTGTGTGTGTGTGTGTGTGTGTGTGTGTGTGTGTGTGTGTAACATAACACCAATCAACACACTCACACATGAACGTGAGCACTAGGGGGCAGAACATACAGAAAACAACAAAACTTTCTATTTCATTTCAGTTCAGTGTGAGAGAAAGAGAAAGAGAAAGAGAGAAAGAGAGAGAGAGAGAGAGAGAAACAGAAACAGAAAGAGGCAAGAGAGAGAGAATGAGAGAGAGACAGAAGAGAGAAACAAATAAAGAGACAGAGAGAGAGAGCCTGAGAGACAGACAGAGAGAAAGAGAAAAACAGAGTGAAACAAAGAAAGAGACAGCAAGAGATAGAGACGGAGAAATAGACAAACAGAGAGACAGAAAGAAAGACGCAGGAAGTTAGAGGGTAGAAAAGACAATACAAGTCAGAGGAGGTGAAAGTGAGAAGGAGAAATGAGTGTGTGTGAGTGTGTGTGTGTGTGTGTGTGTGTGTGTGTGTGTGTGTGTGTGTGTGTGAGAAAACAACAGGAAGGAGGTGAGGAAACTGATAAAAAAAAAAAAGACAAAGACAGACGAGCTGCAGGTCAGATGTACAGCCCAGCTTGCAGATTTAGTCTGCTGCGGAGAGCAAAAACGAAATGGTGTGTGTGTGTGTGTGTGTGTATGCGTGTGTGTGTGTGTGTGTGTGTGTGTGTATGCGTGTGTGTGTGTGTGTGTGTGTGTGTGTGTGTATGCACAGCACACAATATATAATTTATAATGTAAATAAAAACGCTGGCGCAAGTAAACGACCTTCAGTCTGATGTTAACGTCCGTTTTCTAATCGGATTTCTATGTAACGCTGATTAAAAGCGCTCATGAGTCTCTCACACACACACACACACACACACACACACACACACCACCTCGTACAGCGTGTACTCACCAGGGAGTCTCGGATCACCTCGCTCTTGTAAAAATCTGAAACAGGAAGTGAAGAAAGGACAAGTTAAATCATTTCTGTACACAACGTCTCCGTTTATTCCAGGCAGCTTTTCTTTCCTCGTCGATCACATCCTCGTTTATCCGTACGCCAACATTTTCCTGGGATTTCCGCTGGTTTCTCAGCAGCTCTTCACTAAGCTTATTCAGCAGTGTGTGTGTGTGTGTGTGTGTGTGTGTGTGTGTGTGTGTGTGTGTGTGTGTAGACATGAACACTATGGCTGTCCTCAAAGTTCATAATTCCTTCTTCTGAAAATTCTGACACTAACTCAGAACAGTGGGAGAATCTGTGCTGTCAATCAAACGAGTGGGCGGGGCAGTAAACATCAAGTTAGCTACGTGTTTAGCATCCGAATGTCCTCTGTCAAGCTTTAGCTTATCGGCTAACGGGCTATTAGCTACAGCTACGGTACAGACGATGAGAGTTAAGACGTTTGCGTGAGAGTGAAAACGGTTCGAGTTTCACCTCTAGAGATGCGATCGTCTGAACACAGGTGCAGCGTGAAGTACGTGTCCAGCAACGGAGAGTGGTTTCTGTTCACGATGTTCCTCGCGGCGATGCTCCTCAGGTGCCGCAAACGCCTCTGTGAAGGAGAGAGAGAAAAACAGAAACGAAAACATGACAACAATCAGTAAACACATAAAGGCAGAATGAAGCAGGCTGCCCTAGTGGGCGTGGCCTAATATTGTAATGAGCACACGATTGACAGCCCTCTCTCTGAGACTCCGCCTGCAACTTCAATCAAGTTACAAAGTCGCTAGTTTAGCTTTCATTCACAAGGTTAACTTTTGTTTGTTTGCTTGGTCAGATTTCACTTACCTCATCAACTTTTGCTTGCTAGGTCAGCTTTTCGCTCGCTATGTCAGCTCTCGCTCACATTCTAGGTCAACTTTCACTCACTCTCTCACTATCACTCCTTTGCTAGGTTAGCTTTTAGCGCTCTAGGTCATTCAGGAGAGTGTTTAAGTGCGAACACTGCATGCGATGATGAATAATTTAGGTGTCTTTAAGATTAGAACACACTTTATGCGGCTGCTAGTGTGTAGTGAGGGACGCGTTATTGAGACGAGGCCGGTGTAGAACTGATGCACTAAAACAAGCCTCCTTTGTGTGTGTGTGTGTGTGTGTGTGTGTGTGTGTGAGAGAGAGTGTGTGTGTGTAGAAGCACGTGTCACTATAAAACCGTGAACACATCCATGACCTCACTGTTGGACGTTAGAGAGAAGCGAGACGTTAACGTGATCCAGTTTACAGAGAGATCTCGGGGAGGAGATGTGGAGAACAATGGCTCCTCAGAGAACACTTTTTACAGATTTGTGTGAGGAAATGACGAGAGACCACGAGTGTGTGTGTGTGTGTGTGTGTGTGTGTGTGTGTGTGTGTGTGTGTGTGTGTCTCAGAGAGAGAGAGTTCTCACCTGACCAGCCCTCTCTCTCTCTCTCTCTCTCTCTCTCTCTCTCTCTCTCTCTCCAAATCTCAGTCACGGGGTTCGCTATAGGATTAAACACCGCTCACACAAACACTCCTGTTGTTCAGTCTGTCAATTAACACGAGTCACTTGACAAATTTCTTCTTCACGTATAAAAGAGCAGACGTTATTCTGCGATTCTGCAGGAAACTTGAACCCACCACAAATTTGCTAATACGGCGACCATCGAGGACGGCTTCACGGTCAGATTTCTGAGCCGTGCTCCCATGTCAAGCCTGCGTTCAGATCGCTTTCTACATGTGCGTGTCTACAGGAGGCGCTCTAGCCAACGTGTCGGTATGCACAAAGTATCGGCACCCCTCTACCTCATCCACCAAACAATCCCCCCCAACCCCCCAAAAAAACAGACAAGGGTGCCAATACTTTGTGCAGGACAACAAGCAGACTACAGTCACGAAAATAAAGTGATCTGTACGCAGGTTTTACGTTACGGCACCTCCCAGAATCCGACCTTGAAGCGTTCCGTGATGTTTACGCTTATTATTAAAGCGATGATGCGTTCAAGATTCCCACGAATCACAGTTATTCATTATAAATGTTACATGATGAACCTGAAATAGCTGTCAAAGCAGTACTAGTGAAATATACGGACTGTTCTACACAGACACAGGAACAGGAATATTCACAGCTTTAATAAGCTTTAATAAGCTTTAATAAGTGAATCTCTCATTAGAAACTTCGGTGTTGAATGATCCAAGCTCTAACATCTAACATCTACGATATCGATATCGTGATCTAATTTATCACGATACACTTTTCTGTTATTGTTTTGATGTTAAAAAAAATTTGGTTTTTTTTGTTTTGTTGTTTTATTAAGAAGTGAGACATGGACCCTTTCTTTAAAAACATTTTTCTTTTTTTTTTTCTTTTTATTTATTTCTCCCCGTATTCAGTGATTTTTGTAAACATTATTAAACTCAAGCTTAACGGTTATTCATTTTTACTGGCTGATTTTGTCGTCTAAACTAAAATATCGTGATACGTTTGAAGACAAATATTTTCAAGTATCTTGCTGTATTTTGTTAAAATCTCCCCGTACCGCTGCAAAAATTTAATTATTTCATGTTGTCATGGTTACAGATTATGAACGGCGCTCGGGTTTCGGTGATAAAGTCGCATCTCTATCTGTCTGTTTAACAGAATTTCCCAGAAAAGACACGAACTATAACGAGAAAGCTTAAATAAATAAATAAATAAATAGACAAACAAACAAATAAATGGCTTATATGATCATCTACACATCGATATTGTGATAAATTATGGCACGATTTGCTTTTCTGTGATATCACAAATATCAACCGTTCTCTTATAACACCTACAATCCCCTAAAATATATTTATATTTATTTTATTTGTGGAAAAGTGTATTTTTTTTTTAGCTGTTAAACAAAAGTGTCATTGAACGCACGCTTTTTTCTTTTAAAGGTCTTTCTTTTGTAAACGTCAGCACGCTCTTAATAAATGTTGAACCCTTAAAGCTTCTTCAGTTGGTCCTCTGATGGAACCTTTAAACGCTTTAAAAGAGATTTGTGTTTTGTTTTTTTTGTTTTTTTACATGTTGACCCTTTTTTTGGAAGCTAAGTACCCTTAATTACCCCCTAAAGAACCCTTAAAGTACCTTCGTTTTTCTCCAAAACACCAAATTATTACTCATTATGTAGTTTTCTTCTACACCTACAACAAGTTGGTACTTGGTGAACTTTTAGAGAAAAAAAAAAACAAAAAACGAGTTCTTTCAGGGTTCTTTAAGGGGTTCTTTAAGGGTCCATTTGATCATGTTGGGTTCTTAGCGAACTGTCACTCTGCTTTGGGTTCTACGCAGAACACGCGGTACTCGGAGGAACATCTGAGTAACCCTTAAGGCTTATGTAACATAGAAAAACTCAAAATCTGCTCAATTAATAAATATCGAAACTGTCTTAAGTGTTTATTTATAGTGTGTGATTTGAGACGTAGCTAAAAAAAAAAAACAGGAAGCAATGACCATATAAGGAAAACGGAAAGATTTTAGTCATCACAAATAGCATCAGTACTTTTACAACAGAACTGGTTACATTTTTTTATTCTTTTTTAGATGTTAAACACCTTTTTTTTTTTTTTTCTTTTAAAGGTCAAAATTCATGACTGAACACATCAGGGCTTTGTTTTGAACGCAGGACTGCGAAAGATACGGCGTAATGTGATGTTCTGAAAGACACTTCCTGCGAAACGAACACGTTACAGGTGCGACTTTCGCTCTGTCTGTCTGTTGTTGTGTTGTTCTGAGAAGATTTTTGGGTTGTTGTTTTTTTTCCCTCATCCTGCTTCGAATTTCCTCCAACATTCCCGAGTGGAACTTGTTTAGATTCAGGTCACACTCGTTTTCTCCGTTTCCTCCTCGGGTTTGCTCCGTAGCAAAAGGCCAAAAAAACAAAAAAAAAAATCAGTTGAGGAAAAAAAAAAAAGAAAAAAAGAAAGTATTGCACCACAGAACTTGGTTTAATGATCAGCAGTTCAGCAGGTTTACAGAGGCGTAAACACACACACACACACACACACACACACACACACACACACACACACACACACACACCACATGACACGGCGAGAAAAAGACAGGTCTGTGCTGATTCCCTTCACGTCTGAGATAACAAAATGAGGAACAAGCAGTTTCTACAATCAGAAACGTCTTAAACGTCTTAAAGAAGCGTCTTTACGCTATTCAACTTTTACTAAAATCAGCAAATTCACGACTTCACTGTTCACGTTAACGCTGTAATAACTGCGTTATAACTGTAACGACTACGACGGCGACGGTAAGCGTCACCAAGCAGAGGCTAACTATTTTACTACAGACGTCCAAAAGTGTTCTATTCCTTTTACACCACAGCAATTTACCAACAGTTACAATGTTTTATTTATTAAAGAACACGTCAAACTTTTTATCTGTTTATAGTTACATTCAACCTTTGTCAAACAAGTTAGTTCCTGTTGTCACTTACGTTATAGCAGCTATAAACAGTCGTTCCCTCGCCAGCCGCTCTTTATTCTCTCTCGACATTAACAATAAATAAATAAATAAATAAATAAACAGCTTGTTACTGAGAAAACGCAAAGAAGCGTAAACAACTCTGTCCTGAAGACGTCGGAAAACTTACAGCAGTTACAGCTTTACCTCTTTACCTCTGTTACAAAAGGGCTGAAACTGGAGACTCCTTCCACAAACTTCACCACATTAACTTTTTTTTTAACTCCCTGCAAACGATCTGTTGCTATAGAAACGATAACGTATTATTATAACCAGCAAGCGCTTTAATGTAAACCTGTGATTTGCAGTTAGTGTCAGAAAACTAATCAACACGTTCCGACCAATCAGAATCCAGAACTCAACAATTGTGTAGCGTACAGAAAAATAATATTTTGAGACCACAGTTTGAGAGAACTACTAACATAAACATGTCTTATGTTCTACGTAAGTGCACTAGGACGTGTAACCCTTGACATAGTGCACTATATTTGCAATTTGGGCTTTAACCAAACCACTAGCGCCAGTTAGCATAATTACCAGTTTTGCTAAGTGATTAAATATGCTAACATCAGGCTAGCTATACTCTGACAGACTGCTTTATTTATTAGCTTCAGTTAGCTAGCTAGCAGTGGGTTGTGTCTTGATTTGTGTAAAAAATCTGGCTTAGTGCACTCACTTGAGTGAGGTGGGTGAGTTCACTTGAGAGAGGTTAGTTAGTTAGTTAGTAAGTTAGTTAGTTCCCGCCCTGTGATCAACGGTTAAGATGACACAATTTCAGTTATGTGCTTGGTGTTTAAAAAATGAATTCCCATCAATAAATCAATAAATTTCGATTTATAATCTCTTTGAGATGTTTGTGTGTGACTTCTCGACACTGTGGTGGTGTTTGTTATCCGAACAAATCTACAAAGTTGTGCAATCTTCATATTCTTTTCGCTGCTTGCTTATATTAGCGAGCTAATCGCTAACGAGCTAGCCACCAGCCTGAGGGGAAAATGACGACACAAATCTAACGGCTTTTCTATTTTTTTAAAAAAATACTGTATCGAGTGCTCGCGCTCTAATGGGCCAATCAAATCAGCCGTAGAGGAGTGCGGCGGTATATAAAGCTCGAGCGGGTCTGAGAACAGAGACAGCTCTGTCAGAGCCACAGACGGAGTCAATCAATGAGGTAAAGCGTCTCTATGAGCCACTCCAAGCTGTTCAGTTAAACAAAACAAAAAAAACAACAACAAAAAAATCGAAAATGAAAGACGTCATGACCAGTTAGCAAGCGTAACCGTAAGCTAACGGCGCTTTCATTAAACTAGACTTGTCTTTCGCTTTCTGTCATGGGATAAACACTGAGGAGGTAACCTGAGCATGAGCAGCTGTTTAGCATTCTACTGGGATTAAAACACCAACACATTTTAAACCCACCTAAAGAGATTCGTGGTTTATCGCTAGGACAAACCTGCATTAAATCCAAAGCTGAATGTTTAAAATGAGTGCTTAATAAATAACGGATGCTAATTCAGTTAGCTAGGCAAGTCGAGGCCCGGTTATGATCATTATCATGATGATGATGATGATGATGTGATCAGACACAAGGCATGTGACTGAGTGAAAAGCTGATTTATAAACTCAACTAAAAGTGAGATAAAACCCCAGGGTTTTGGTGTGTTTGTTTAGTGGTCATGATGAGGTTACCTGCTGGGATGAGAGCTCAACATGCACGGATCTGGAAGCTGCAGCTCCGGGGTTATTGACAGGAGTGGATCCGAGAGCAAGATCCCAAACCGAGTTCATCATTATCCGTCATTTATCTTTTCATCCCAGATCACTCATCCCCGCGGACAAGCCTTCCTTCACATCCACATCCACATCCACCACTTCCACCGCGGAGTCCAGGAAAGAAAGAAAAGAGCAGTTAATCTGGAGAACACAGCGGCATAAACAAAACTAAAGTCTCCCTGACGGCGCCATTGTCCGACCTTGATTGGGCCAAAATCTATCCTACGACGCTGATTGGTTCAATCCTGCTGTCAATCAAATGTAAAACCGCCCCTCCTACCGCGCAAAGGCGGAAGCGTGAATCTGCAAAGCGATAGGCTAGAACGTATGTCAATCAAAACAAAGGGGCGGGGAAACTCTCCTCCGTTTTCTATGTGGCCAAATCCGCAATACAGCCCTAGTGCACTACTTAGGGTATAAAACTCATTATAATGTTGTCTACTTAGTGCACTTGTGTAGGGAGAAAGGAAGGATTTAGCATTTTGCCTAAACTGTGGCGTAGCACGTGAAAGTGAATCAATAATTATAAAGGATAAATAAACAGGAGGTTAGTAAACAACAACACGGAATGTAGTTTCGATGATGTCTATTTAAATATTCTATATATATATAGTTTTATTTAATATAAATCATCATTTATATAGAAAAAAAAAGGAAGGATTTGGGATTCAACCAAATGTGTGTCACACGGGGAAGTGATTAGTATGAACCGGAAACTAGGAAATAATAATAATAATAAAAATAAATAAAAGAGAAAATAAATAAATTATCTCTCCCAAAAAGCAGAGTCACAGTTATTTATTTTGCACAAACAAACAAAAAAAAATTATAATTTTCATTTTTTTTTAAATAACAGCACAATATGTATATAAATAAATTTATCAATAAAGATGTTGTTTATTTATTAAGTAAATACAGCTTTATAAATAATATTAGTGGTTTAACCAACTTTAAGTTTATTAAAACATTTTTTACATTTAATTACATTTTTTTAGATATACTTATATTTTGTAAACCAAATTTCATTACTTTTGCTATAAAAATAAATATATTTTTTATACACAACAAAAAAAATGTAAGCAAACACCACAGAAGAAAAAATAAATAAATAAATGTAATAAATAAATGCACAGAATAAATTGTAAACAGTTTAATCTTGCAGTAGAATTTGTAGTGGAAGGATATTAGAATATTTATTTATTTATTTATTTATTTATTTATGTATTTATTTTGCTCGGTCTGCGTCGAGTCTTTCTGTTAATCTCGTTGTAATCGTGTAGTTTTTAGATTTTCCTCGTTTTACAGTAAATCCAGTACAGGTGCTGAACAGAGAAGGTCCGGTTCCTCTTTTTGGAGTCTCGGTTCCTCTCAAGGTCCTTTCTAAGGTTTCTAACTCACCACATCCACCATCGGCTCATTCGTGGTCTGAAGATGAATTTCTGTGAAACTCTCCAGCTCACAGATCATTATTTAAAGTTCTTCACTGACACACAGTACAGGCGTGAAAGAGGATCCGCTTTTTTAATGAAGTGAATTTATCATGGAGAAGAAAAAATTATTTGAAATAAAAAAAGGAAGTTCATTTGAAGCATTGTGTGTGTGTGTGTGTGTGTGTGTGTGTGTGTGTGTGTTTTTACTACATAGTACATTTACAATGTTTTTGGTCCAAAAACAAAGTCATGAAACAGTTTTATACATTTTATTTTTATTCCAAAAACATACAAAAGTTTGATTTTTAAGAATCAGCTCAGTGTGCGTGATCCAGTTCAGCTTTACGCTTCACATATTTATAACATTTTAACCATGAAATCTAATCATTGTTAAAGTCAGTGAATGTTTCATCACAGCAAATCAGATCTGCGGCAAAAGTCATGCTAACTGTGTTTTACGTTCCTGCTCAGCCTGTGCGTACACATGGTGCATGTTTATTAACGCTTCAGCGGCACCTTATAATACAATAAACACTTTACTGGACAATTACACGTGAACATGTTGATTCAGACGTTACACAGATATGATCAGACTTCTGCAGGTGGTGATGTCCCTCGCATGACCGTTTCCGCTTCACAGGAAAATTTCAGCTTTCTTTTTATTTCACATTTTTATTTGTGAACTGATTATAAACACAATCACGTCCTTTTTCCTGCTCAGACACAGTCCAGTCTGTCTCTCTGGCTTCAGCTGTGTCTGTCTCTTACATTGCATTGCTCGTGCAAAAAAAACCCCCATTAAAACCATAAAAAATAATAACAACAATAATAATAACAATAATAACTTAAGGGATCAAATAAACCTGGTTTTACAATCAGAGAGAGAAAAGAAATTCACCCCAAAACCATTTTACACCTGATCTTCATTTATGATTATCGCTGTGTTACAATAACGTTTTCAACACTCCCTCGTACACTACCGCTAATCAAAGGGCACTCGGCCAGGCAGCATGAATACATGCACTAATGCACACTGCGTAGTGAACTGTACGACCAGAAGGAAGCCATTTTGGATTCAGTTCACTACTTCTTACATGAACGCACTACATAGGCACTCTCAGGTCTACAGTGACTCGATCACTCATCTAACACTCATCTAACACTCATAAGACTCATCATATAGCGCTCATATAACCTCATGTGCTGATTAAGACACAAGAACAGCTCATATAACGCTCATAACACTCATCTAACGCTCATAACACTCATCTAACGCTCATATAACGCTCATAACACTCATATAACGCTCATATAACGCTCATAACACTCATCTAACACTCATCTATCACTCATAAGACTCATCATATAACGCTCATATAACCTCATGTGCTGATTAAGACACAAGAACAGCTCATATAACGCTCATAACACTCATATAACGCTCATATAACGCTCATATAACGCATATAACGCTCATATAACGCTCATATAACGCATATAACGCTCATATAACGCTCATAACACTCATCTAACCCTCATATAATGCTCATAACACTCATCTAACACTCATCTATCACTCATAAGACTCATCATATAGCGCTTATATAACCTCATGTGCTGATTAAGGCACAAGAACAGCTCATATAACGCTCATAACACTCATATAACACTCATATAACGCTCATAACACTCATCTAACTCTCATAACACTCATATAACACTCATATAACGCTCATAACACTCATCTAACACTCATATAACGCTCATAACACTCATATAACACTCATATAACCCTCGTATAACGCTCATTACACTCATCTAACACTCATCTAACGCTAATATAACCCTTATCTATCACTCATAACACTCATCTAATGGTTATATAACCTCATGAGCTGATTAAGGCACAAGAAAGGCTCATGTAACACTCATAACACTCAAATAATGCTCATATAACACTCATATAACGCTTATATAACACTCATATAACACTCATATAACACTCATATAACACTCATTTAACACTCATATAATGCTTATATAACCACTTCAGCCGATTAAGACACAAGAACGGCCTGAATTTGAGTGTGCAGATGCTCAAAGTGTGAAAATATAAGAGCCAATCAGGTTTCAATATGCATGTCAAGGCCACGGGACATTGGGAGGGCAGGACAGGAGAGGAGTCTGTAGTTTGCTATTCTTATCTTCCCAAAAAAAGGGTTTTTTTCTTGAAAATCTGTTTTGCGCGATTGGGAACTCAGCCAAGAGGAAGTGGCCAAGCAGAAGGGAAGTAGACAGAATTGGAACACAGCCGTGATCGTCGTTTACACGGCTTCGGGTTTCGGTGGTGTGGTGTGTGTCTGTGTGATGGAAAAATATAAACACTGGGGGTTTCGTTGCTGTTTTTAAAAGGCAGTACCTTCTTCTTCTTCTTCTTCTTCTTGTTCTTCAGTGAATGAGGAGGACGTCGGACTCTTTCAGGCCGAAGCGTGTCTTGTATTTATTGAACAGCGTGGTGAGAGAGTTGACGTACATGGCGTGGTACATTTCCACCACGTCCGGAGTCGGATCCTCGAGCTTGGGCACCGTGATTGGTTCTCCAACTAAAAGAGAGATGTTACGAAACGGTCAGCAAACATCACGCTGCGGACGAGGTGAACGTCCGTCTCTGGGCTCAGGTGACTTCAGGACGTCGGTCTCAGGACGAGTTTATAAACAGAACTTTTCCTGAAAACTCATGGACTTGGACATAAACGCTATATATTTTTTTAAATAACTTATGAGCTATAAACAATTTCTTTCACCTATTTTTAAAAAAATAGCAAATCTGCAAAGCATTGTGGGTAAGATGCTAAAGACTCGGTGTCTCTGTCTGAGGGAATCCACGTTAAACATTAATGCTATTAACGGTGAGTTATTAGGAAGAGCTCTGTTTACAAAACCGGCCTTGGACCAGCGTCCTGAAATAGGCTTTAATCAGGACGGGGCATTCACCTGGAGTGTGTGTGTGTGTGTGTGTGTGTGTGTGTGTGTGTGTGTGTGTGAGTGTGCGTGTGTGTGTGTGTGTGTGTGTGAGTGTGTGTGTGTGTGTGTGTGTGTGTGTGTGTGTGTGTGTGAGTGTGTGTGTGTGTGTGTGTGTGTGTGTGTGTGTG
>CM074990.1:574625-582394 GCA_037576825.1 Pangasius krempfi | reverse complement strand
GTGTGTGTGTGTGTGTGTGTGTGTGTGTGTGTGTGTGTGTGTGTGTGTGTGTGTGAGTGTGCGTGTGTGTGTGTGTGAGTGTGTGTGTGTGTGTGTGTGAGTGTGCGTGTGTGTGTGTGTACATATAAAATAAATTCAAATGGATACAAATGAACAATGTAAACAGTAACATAATAAACCCTATAGGCAATAATAATAATAATAATAATAATAATAATAATGATAATAATAATAACAATCACCAACATCATAATATATATATTTATTTGTAAATGCAATTATTTTAAATTATTCTTATTTTAAAATGATTGTAAATTAATTCAAGATTTTAATATGCTATTATGAAGATTAACATAATATTAGCATAATAAAATTTTATTCTTAAAGCAATAAACATTTTATATTAAATATATATAGAAGTATATATGTGTTATTTCATATTATATTATATTATCATTAATATGTACTATTGATTTTAGAAGAGTCCATTAGTTTACAAAAATAAAATTAAGAAATA
This sequence comes from Pangasius krempfi, assembly GCA_037576825.1. Lineage (NCBI taxonomy): Eukaryota > Metazoa > Chordata > Actinopteri > Siluriformes > Pangasiidae > Pangasius > Pangasius krempfi. The sequence goes on along the minus strand of CM074990.1, from coordinate 581,877 downwards.
TTAACAAAAATTCCAATATGTACAATTTAAAACACATACATTCGGTAATCAATAATGAGAACAATAACTGATGATGATGATTATTACAAACTATGAATAATAATTATATTAAAAAAATAAATAAAAGTATAACAATGATATCAGTTGTATAAATAATAATAATAATAATAATAATAATAATAATAATAATAAATGTAGCTGCAAGCTGCGGGGTCCAAGCACACATTTCTTGCCAAGTTACACAGAACAATAAACAGACCCCAGATGAACAAGTTTATCAAGTTTCATATTGTTAAGAAAAGGTTTTGATCATTTCTGAGCTTCACACTCTGCCGAGGAGTTTGACACCAAAGTTGTGAAGAACCTACATGCAGAAATCTTAGGACTAGTTCACAAAAGGAGGTGTGTTATGCAAATTAGTGGGCGGGGTCTAGTTCAGTTCAGCTGAAGCCCGGGAATAAGATGAATAAAATAAGTGTAGGATTTACAGTTCTCAAGATAAATTAACACAAAAGAATAATAGGAAATAATAATAAGAATAAAGTTACAGCAGTAAGTGCTTGGACCCCTAATAATAATAATAATAATAATAATAGTAATAATAGAGAATATGAATGATTGTATATGATTTATGGATGCAGGTCTGGAGTGTGTGTTGTCTTACCGACGGTGTTGATGGGTTTTCCGTACGGAACGATGCCCCACGACTCGGTGGAGAAGAATCCACAGCCGTGGAAGATGCAGGGAGCGAAACCGAGCAGCTTCTGCAGCTTCCTCTGAACCCAACGCCACCTCGAACCCTCATCAAATATCACCTGCTTATACGCCTCGTTCTCCCCGAACGAGTAGACGGGCACCAGGTCCGCCCTGAAACACACACACACACACACACACACACACACACACACACACACACACACACACACAAGCTCAGTTCGCGTCACCTTACCAACAACATTACTGTTCATTTCATGATGAATAACATGATGCTAAACTGGTAGCTGCGCTTCTATTATCTGTTAGCTGCATTAGCGTGTAGCGCAGGACTCCAAACGCGTCTCAGCTGATGGAATGCATTTGGGTTAAAGGGTCATGTTTGGACATTTTTTATTTGTTATTTTTATTTTCAAATCCGGGATTAATTCCGTCTGAATGCGGGAGATTGTTCTGCTCGACACGAAACACACGGATCTCCTTTCTAATCTTCTTTGGTGTTGCGACATTAGGAATATTTACAAAGCCCCGTTCAGACTTTTATTTCATTTTGAAAAAGATTTACAGTCGCCATGGCAACACCGAGAACCGCTCTGTCTGTTTTTCTCGCCGAGTCATGCTGAGTGCGTGCAGACGCTGATCTCTGACCGTCTGATGTTTGTGCTGAGGGTTCGAGGAGGCGTCGCTGAACACACACTCGCCCGTGACATCACACTTCTCTCTGTCCGAGTTCAGAGTTTATTTTACACTCAGATTTTACTTCTCTGTTAAATTCTACACTTACGGCTCCCAAATATGTCAGCAATAAATATGTCGTATAAATTATTCATTATTACCGCATCAAAAAATGTATTTAAAAAAGAAAAACCTTTTTTTTTAACAATCTGAAAAAAGAAGAATAGATATAATTTACTGTATAAGAAACTAAAAAAAAACAGATATACACAGAAAAAAATAAAAATACAAAAATCTGAAAAAAAGAATTTTTAAATCTTTGAAGCAGAAAAGGTGTAGAAATGAAAAGAATTTAAAAATCTGAAAAAAGGAAAAAGAATAATTTTCCACAGTGTAAGAATGAAAAAAGAAAAATATTACATTTTTAAAAATCTAAAAAAGAAAAGTAATAAAATTTTGATTTAGATTATTTAGTTTTCATTTTATATTATTTGTTTTTTTAGCTTTAATTTTTTTTTAAACATTTGATTAAATATTCATGCTGAAGTCTAAAGGATGCAGATTAAATGCACACATTATGAAATAGAAGAATTGATAATAATAATAATAATAATAATAATAATAAGTCATTAAAGTGTGCTTATTTTTTTTATCATATTTTTCAGTCTAGAGTCAGTGAAGTGAACTGTGCTGATATGAGTGATTTTGTTGGTGTGTTACTGGCGGTGTGTGTGTGTGTGTGTGTGTGTGTGTGTGTGTGTTACCCTTTCTGCAGTGCGAGTTTGACGAAGCCTTTCCGGTTTCTCAGGGTGACGGAGTTCATTCCCGGGGCGCAGTCGAGAGACTCGGCAGCTCCGCCCACCACGATGACCACGGCGTTCCCCGTCCCGTTACAAGACAGGAGATAATCGATGGAGTTCCGATTCACCGGACAAATACCTGATCACAGAAACACACACACACACACACACACACACATGTACACACACATGTACACGCACACACACACACACACACACACACACATGTACACACACACACACACACACACACACACACGTACTTGTTGGAGTGCAGCGAAACAGTGCTACAATCAATGATGACTCGGGACGGATTTCAACACACACACAGTTACACTGATACCTGAAACAAACACCTCACTGAGTGCGCAAGTGTGTGTGTGTGTGTGTATCTGCACGGCTGTGTGTGAGTATCTGCATGACTATGTGTGTGTGTGTGTGTGTGTATCTGCACGGCTGTGTGTGTGAGTATCTGCATGACTATGTGTGTGTGTGTGTGTGTTTGTATCTGCACAGCTGTGTGTGTGAGTATCTGCATGACTGTGTGTGTGTGTGTGTATCTGCACGGCTGTGTGTGTGTATTTGCACGACTGTGTGTGTGTGTGTGTGTATCTGCCCGACTGAGTGTGTGTGTGAGTATCTGCAAGACTGTGTGTGTGTGTGTGTGTGTGTGTGTGTGTGTGTGTGTGTATCTGCCCGACTGAGTGTGTGTGTGTGTATCTGCCCGACTGAGTGTGTGTGTGTGTGTGTGTGTGTGTGTATCTGCACGATTGAGTGTGTGTGTGTATCTGCCCGACTGAGTGTGTGTGTGTGTGTATCTGCACAATTGAGTGTGTGTGTATCTGCACGACTGTGTGTGTGTGTGTGTATCTGCACGATTGAGTGTGTGTGTGTATCTGCCCGACTGAGTGTGTGTGTGTGTGTGTGTATCTGCATGATTGAGTGTGTGTGTATCTGCATGACTGTGTGTGTGTGTGTGTGTGTGTGTGTATGTGTGTGCAATTTTGTGTTTCAGTTTGTGTGTTTCAGTGTGTGTTTCAGTGTGTGTGTGTGTGTGTGTGTGTTAAATATTATGCAGTATGAATAATAGTGTGTTTATGTCTTTGGCCAGAATCTCAGGCTCCGCGTTCACTAAAGTTCATTAAAGTTGTGAGACTGCTGTTGCTAGGCAACTGGGACATAAAGACCTGCCTCCTCACCTCCAGACATTAAATAATCCCTCAGCAGGGGCAAGCGGAAGTTTCCTGCCAGCGTGGCGAGCGACGGCTTGATCCCGGGGAATTTCTTGGAGAATCCGGTCGCCTCCGTGGAGAAATTACAGAACGCGCCGAAGCAGAAGATGCCGTGAGGATGGTAACCGAAGATGTAGTTACGGTTGGGAGGTAAGTTATGGGTCTTGATGAGCTGTGGAAAATAATAACATAAAAATAAATCGCGTAATAAATATAATAAACACCTTAAAAAACACACACACACAAACTACAAACACTCAGGATCAGTTTAGGTGTTAAAGATGCTGACATTAAACCACTTTAAACGATGCGCAATTATTAATTTACCACATCCGCCTTACACACCTTTACCGCTCAACGCTTTCCATATATGGTCACGGTTTCCTGTTCAAATCACATGCAATACATTTAGATTTAGGGCTGGTTATAAATCCTTATTAATCTAGTAGATTTGTGTAGATTTGTGTAGATTTGTGTAGAGTTTTTCCGCATGAGCTCCAAAACTCAAGGTTACTCAGTTGTCCCTTAAAGGTTCTTTGTAGAACCCAACAACAGAACCCTTAAGGAACCCTGGAAGAGTGCACCAAGTACCAAGAAGCTGAACTGACAGGTTCTAGCTGTTAAGATCAAAATAATACGCAATAATCTGTATTTTTGGAGAAGCTCTCAGTTCCTTAGGGGTTCGCTGGAAAATTAAGGGTTCTTAGCTTCCAAAAACAAAAGAAAAAGAAAAAGGGAACAAGTTGGAAAACACTGCTGTAAGTTAAAAGGTTCCATCAGAGGAACAAGTGAAGAACCTTTAATGGTTCGAAGTGTATTGAGATGCTTACAGTGTTTTAGAGCTTTGTGTTTAAAACATACGCTGGATAAATAAAATTAAATATTTATATAGTTTTCTAAGTTAGTTATTAGGACAGGATCCAGGCCGCGCTATCGCTATCACTCTGCTTTTCCGCTAATCTCTGATCAGTCCCCCATTTCACACACCCTTTAATTTAAACAACAGACAAACTACTGAGAAATGATCCTCAGTGAAAGCTTAGATCATGTGTCCAAAATCTTACTCAATTAAAAATGCAAGTACAAAAAAGTCTATTTAAGTCAACCTTAAAAGTTAAAAGTTATAACATCCTACTTTTAAAAGCATTAAAACGTAAAAATGAAACTGTCGAAATTAAGTTCATGTCACTTCTTCATGTGAAAAGTAACTAAAAAAGATTAAATTTTAGCTAGAATTTGACGTTCTGCTTAGCTGATTATGTTAATTATGTTAATTATGTTAATTATGTTAGCTACTGGAATCGATGCTAGTCTAACCTGGAATTAGCAAATCGTGTTTATTATTATTAAACTTATACGTATAGTAACAAAGTACTCGAGTTTAGTCCACCGCTGAGAGACTGTCACTGTGTGTGTGTGTGTGTGTGTGTGTGTGTGTGTGTGTGTGTGTGTGTGTGTGTGTGTGTGAGATACAGATTAGGATCAAATGCACCAAATTCCACATTTACAGATTTGCTTTTCAAGTCTTCGAGTCAGACTGATGCAGTTCGTTTCCTGTAGATCTGCAGATATCAGGATTCTTCTCGTGAAAGTTTAACTTTTTTTTTTATCACATATACAGGATTACGTCATAAACCATTATTGTTTAGTCCACACAGATGGTACACGTTTTAAAAATCTTTTTTTTTCTTCTGGAGGAAATAAATAAAAACAAATGAATTTCCTTATAACTGAACTACACACTGCATTCTGGTGTGATTTTTCTTTTCTTTTCTTTTTTCCACACTAATGCTTTCCCTGAAAAGAACCCTCTACGGTGTCATGACTACGTGGAGCATTAATGCATTAAGTGTTATTAAGTCACAGTCTCGACCTTCGCCCTCCTTTCTTCGTGTCCTCTCCTGGTCTTCATGCGTTCATCTCTTTATCTCATCTTAAACACTGACACAAACAAGAAGAACGCTCTCTCTCAGCAAACTGCTGCCTTCTATCAGGACGTACAAAGTCTACAGGATCGGCGTGTGGATCAGAGAAATCCCCGATCCGCCCTGATCCGCGTGTACAGGTGATCAAAGGGGAAAGAAAACACACACGACCGACAGCTGACCCGTCTTTACTGTACACGATAAAACCTGACGTTATCTCGCTATTACTCTTATCCGCAAAGATACTAACTGGACCAGCTGTGCTGGAAGGAACGGTGCTTAATGCACTCGGGTTCAAGAGTCAGCGATTCTGAAGTTCCAGCGTTTTTTTTAGCGATACAGGTTTCACAGCTCCAGTCAGAGTCTTGTCATTGTTTTATTTTCGATATGATACGATACGATACGATACGATACGATACGATACGATGTCAGACGCTGTAGTGTACCGTACTGTCTTTCATCAGAGTTATGGATGATGATAACGATCCTGATCCTGACATTTCACTCCACATGACAACATCAGCATGTATAAAAAATCTGTCACTGGATCAGAAATAGCGGCTTCTTGCTGTTGAAAATCGCAAGAAGAATTCTTTGGTCGTGAGTTGGCTGTTGATCGGTGGTCGTGGCGCCACGGCGATCAAAGATGGCCGACGATAAAGTACGTGTCAGTGTGAGAGATTTGTGTGAGAGTGTGAGCCCTGCTACGACTCTCGCCTAAAATCCACCAACAGGAGGACGTAAACTCGTGGGACAGCTACACGTACGCTGGCGGAGGCGGAGAAACGTAAATGAAAGATGCTAGTGGACAGAAAAATCTCCTTATTACCTCAAGCTGAAGAATGTAAGCGTTCATGAGAACCTGTGTCCTTCATGAGCTAGTTTCAGGATCACGCTGATTGATTGAATGAGCAGAACGTAAGAAAATACTGTTCTTTAATCGCAGGTCTGTCGTTAGAGGATCTTCATCGACACGGAGAACACGCTGTTATAGTATTCACAGTTCAGGAGGGAGACGAGGAATAATCAGTGCGATGAGGAAAAATCTTAAAAGAGTTCAACCCGACTCGTGTCGAATCCGATCCGATTCCAGTGCTTCAGTGACCAGCATCAGCGCTTCTCACTTGAAATGCACTCGAGATGCCGCATCACAGGAGGAGAACCTAACCGCTCTACTCTGTACACATGAGCAAACCGACACCTCTGATTGGTTGGCGTTGCTGTGACATCATAACACATTTTATCAGCTGTGTTCAGCTGTGACACTCACTCTGACAGGAAAATAATCTCTGAAATACGTCCAGACGGTCCAGCTCCTCACCCACGCCGATCTGCGGCCACCTGTATCACACACACACACACACACACATATACGTATACGTATACACACACACACACATACACACACACACACACACACACATACACACACACAGAGAGAGAGAGAGAGAGGTGAATTATGCAAAAAAAGATTCTCTGTCTTTTTCTTACAGTTATGCTGTCTTTCTGATTGGGACACACACATCCACACACACACACACACACACACACACACACACTGACCTTGTTTAGGTGTGTTCCAGTCGAAGATGAGCCAGGCGATGTAAACAGCGGAGATTACCCAGCAGTCTGTGCACAACAGGTAGAGCAGCAGCACCGTGGCAGCAATGCCTTATGGGTAAAGAGGAGAAAAGAACCGATTACACACACTAATAAACTGATAAACAGATAAACTGTTTATAATAAGAAATAAAGAATTAATAATTTATCTATCTAGCTAGCTAAGAAATGGATAGAGAGAGAGAGAGAGAGATCTATCCATTTGTCTAAGAAATTGAAAGACAGAAATGGAGTGAGAGAGAGATTGAGAAAGAAAGGCAGAGTGAGAGAGAGAACAGACAGAGAG
>CM074990.1:569625-572125 GCA_037576825.1 Pangasius krempfi | reverse complement strand
ACAATAATGAAGCCATTTAAAATATATATATATTTAAAAGGTCGGCTCCAGTCCTGGGCACTAACTGCCTCGCCAAGGTTCAGGTTCCTCTACTGGAGGTCCTGATCCTCATCTTCATCCTGATCCTCATCTTCATCATCGTCCTCATCCTGATCCTCATCCAGATCCTCATCCTGATCCTCATCTTCATCCTGATCCTCATCTTCATCATCGTCCTCATCCAGATCCTCCTCCTGATCCTCATCTTCATCCTGATCCTCATCTTCATCATCGTCCTCATCCTGATCCTCATCCTGATCCTCATCTTCATCATCGTCCTCATCCTGATCCTCATCCAGATCCTCATCCAGATCCTCATCCTGATCCTCATCTTCATCATCGTCCTCATCCTGATCCTCATCCAGATCCTCATCATGATCCTCCTCTGGATCCCGATCCCGGCTCATAAACGTTTCTTGAAAATCGCAGGCAGACTTTTTTTTTTCAGTTCGGCCTGAGAACTTATTTATTAATCAATGATAAATAAATAAATAAATAAATAGAACCGTTAATTCAGTTAAGTGAAACATTGTGTTTAAATATTGATTCATATTGTTTTATTATAAATTCCCAATTATATGAAAGGTTTATGATAAAGTTTTGATATGAATCCATTCGATAAACTGTACATTACAATCAGGATTTATTGCTTCAACATTAATTCATCATTATGTGTCATTTATAATGACATATTTCCTGCTTATAAACACTTTATTACAGTAACAGGTTCTGGGCGTGTTCTCCTGTTGGAGAACCTTTAGCAGCGTAGGAACCGGCTACGCTTGACCCAGCAACAGACTACAAAAATCACAAAGCGATTAAATTATAAACAATAATAATGACCATGAACGTCTTTCACATTGAAACAAACAAGACGAAAAACAAACAAACACATAAATAAATAAAAAGAACACAAATAAAATGGCACATGATATGATGGGAAATGAAGTGAATACAGTAGGCTGTACTGTATCTCGCAATGATTTCTGTACACTGAATTTGCATAAATTTGCATATTTCTGATGACTCTTTCTGATGATGAGAGACGGTTCAGGTGTCAAGGTGATGTGGATTTATTTTAATGATCACACAGTAATGATTTTATGCTGCATATGAAGAGACGAGGCTCGTGACTGAGCCAATTTTTTTATACGAGTCCATAGTTCCAGTGACTTTCAGCCAGCGCTGATGAGGAAACACACTCCGTCTAGACGTGCTGTTGCTCAAAATGTGTGTGTGTGTGTCTGTGTGTGTGTGTGTGTGTGTGATTTGTACAGTAGCTGCAATAAAAATCAAAAGTCCAATTGGCTCGATTCAGATGAACTTTTGTCATCGCTGACCGATATTGATTCATTTATTCATAACCTGACCTTATTCCTTTCATTACAGCAACAAATCAAAGGGATTTAAATGCACATACATGTATATATTTATATAGATTTATATATATTTAACACCTCAATGTGCATTTTAAACCATTACAACTGTTTTATGTTAAATAATAAATCATTTCACATGCAAGAAATGTATAAGAATGAGGCAGGATCATCTCTGCAGCTTTATCCCCAATAAACATGAAAGGACTCATTAATATTCATAACATGCAAATTAAAACGTGCACACACCCTCTCCTCCTGTCCTTCTGACTCCGCCCCTTTCACCCTCCACTACCCTGATTACTCTATTCTATTACAGATAAAACAAAGCAAATGTTTGCTACTTCTGCGTAACTGTGTCGTAGTGTACTGTGGGTGATGTTAGATAACTTGGCTAGCCGTTTAGTTAACCGCTAGTGTGTTAGTTCACACGAGAGAGATTACAGGATTTACGTCCTAATTTTCTGACTGATTTATTTTCAGCACCCAAGTGAATGTGGAATGTATTTCAGTGTTCGCTTTGTAGCCTGGCAAGCTGTCAAGTGATGAGGAAAATGTCCTGGTGTTCCGGTTTGAAGGCGCGTTGCGTTTTCATTTGCTGGATTAAAGTCGGAGTTGTAGTTTGTATCATTACCCAGTAGTTTTACCTTTAGTTAGGATCATCGTGATAAATTAAACATTAGCGTGATACCTTTTTAGTTTTAGTTTTAAATAAAAAGATGGAATTTATTATAAACAGGAATATAAATTAAAAGTTCTCTTTTTAAGACTTTATTTATTATAATGTGAACATTTTTTCCCCCAGTCAGACGTTTGGATAATTTGCATATTGGACATGATTGGTCCACACAGTGAGCTCTTACATAGCTCCGCCCACTAATCTGCTTTATACAGAAGCACTATAAGTCTCAGATGCAAAGGCACAAGGTGCCTTCAAAAATAATGAAATTAAATGTTTCTACATTTTAAATTAAACTCCTATAAAGAGCAGTAAACAGTAATAACTGGAACAGAGTCAGTGTTTAATGTGAGGATCCTTCGCTTTAAATAAATAAACAGTGTCTCAGGTGCAGTGTGCAGTTTGA
>CM074990.1:549864-562314 GCA_037576825.1 Pangasius krempfi | reverse complement strand
TGTGTGTGTGTGTGTGTGTGTGTGTGTGTGTGTGTGTGTGTGTGTGTGTGTGTGTGTGTGTGTGTGTGTGTTCTGTACCTGAATGGGGAAATAGTCCCTCATGTAGCTCCACACTGGGAGGCGACACAGGAAGGGAAATCTCCTCCCTCCGTGAGAGGGCGTGTCCCAATCCACAAACCACCAGGTGGCGTAGAGCACACTGACCAACCAGAACCGAGTGAAGAGAAGGTAGAAGAAGAGCATGATGCAGCATGGGGCTGGGACACACACACACACACACACACACACACACAAACACACACACACATACCTAAGTAAACCAAAACCAGTGGAGTGGATGGATATAAACATATAAACAGGTTCATGTGTTATTAAGAAAAATAATCATTAAAACTACATCAGACTGAAGCAGTGCATTCTGGGTAAGCTGGGATCCACAGTGATGCAGACATGAAAGAAAGAAAGAAAGAAAGAAAGAAAGGGGCACGTGTATGTGTGAGATTATATTGTAATTATAATAAAATATCTAAAAGATAATTAAAAAATATGAACTGTTTGTCTGTTTGTCTGTATGTTTTTCTGTCTCTTTGTCTGTTTATTTGTCTGTTTGTCTCTCTGTCTGTTTGTTTGTCTCTCTGTCTGTTTGTTTGTCTCTCTGTCTGTTTGTTTGTCTCTCTGTCTGTCTGTCTGTCTGTTTGTTTGTTTGTTTGTTTGGGGTGAGTTACAAGAAACCCCACTCCCAGCGTTCCCGGGATAGACTCCAGTTCCACCGGAATAAAGCTCTTCCTGAAGATGAATTAATGCACGAACATATTTAAGCTCATTCTATCATTCACATCACCTGGGAGGCGGAGCTTATAGAAGGCAGGAAGTTCCACCGTGTGGAGATTTCAGGTGACGCAGACTCCCATTACACCTGTACTTTATGTGTAACTCGTGTGTGATGATTTACACGCCATGCTGGAGGAAGTGCGCTTTCGTTACTCGTTAGCTACATTATCCTGGAGTAAAAACGAGAGCTCAGCCGATCGTGTACGCTCGGTCTGCTGCCGAACTGTCTCTTTAATCTGACTTCTCTCGAGGACGCCAGCTCTTCAGACTGAAGGACGAACGATCTGGGATTGCTGATAGCCATGCGGTCGCCTTTGATCACCTGGTTCGTCTGTGATAACGTTGTGCAACAGCTCGCTGCACGCTGGCGAAAGACACTGACTTTACTGTCTGAAGTGCTCCTTGTACGAGACGCGCAAGGAATAAAATCACATAAAAATGGATTCTATGACAAAATAAATAAATAAATTACGTACAAGTTTTGCAGAAAACCTTTTTTCCAGAAGCTTAGTCATGAGGAACAGTGATGACACACGCTCAGAAACACGTCATATTATATACAGTCCTCTCACCCAGAGCGAGGAAGGAGAAGACCCACTGCAGCACGGCGGCCGTCTGGAGCCTCCTCCTCATGGGCACCTTAAGCGGAGCGAAGTTGAGCTTCATGGCCGGGGACGAGTGAGACAGCAGCGAGCCGGGAGACACGCAGGAGTGAGAGATCAATCTGGAAAACTCACTGGAGCTCACTGCTGCAGGGTCAAAGTCTGCCTTCATCCTCCTTCTCCACCTCCTTCTCCTCCTCCTCCTTATCTGAATCGTCTCCTCAGCGTGTGCATTAATTACCCAAGAGCTGCTCTCTATCACTGACCTTGGACCCCAAGGCAAAGAGGCAAAGAGCTTCAAACTCAAACAAGTTAATAGGGTTCTGAAGTTAGCAAACAGCATTAGCAAGCTTTACTAGCAGTTACTATGACAACAGTGAGGATAGTCCTAGACCTATGGCTCACAGGGCGTTCGAGGTCTGCTTTACACCTTTCTGGCCACAAGCTTCAGGATCCTGAAGGATATAATCTGATTGGTTCTGTGAACTTACTGTATGAGTTCCAGCAGGAAAACTCTTTTTTTTTTTTTTTTTTTAAACGATGCAACACAGGAATGTTTCCGGAGGAAGATATAGTCTGCGGATTGAACAGTTTGAACAGTTAGCGGCGAGTAAACACGGTTTGTGAGACTGTAGCGAGGATGACAGTGACAAAAAAAATGATATTAAACATAACATATGACTGGTTTCCTGCCCTCACATTTAACTACCTACATAACTGTATTAGCTTGCTAGGAACTAAAATTACCTTTTTTAAAAGAAAAAAATAAATAAATCTTAATTATTTGTAAAAAGTTCCCAGGAACAGCTACATCCATAAATAACATTTGCAGCATTTCCACTAGGAAATGATGTGTTACGTGGCGGTGCTTCAAATGAGTAGGTTCACGGTTCAGGGTTCAGGGTTCGAGGTCGACATGAAGCACCAGATGAAATTGTTTAGTGTTTTATCTCAGACTTCACACATGAATGAACCTGAACACTGAACACGGCTGTGTGTTTATACCACAGATGAGATCGTTAGCGTGAGATACGGCGCTTTCAGCGAGCGGGAGCTAACGGTCGACGGCGGTGTGAACACTACGACCATCTGCTTGTTCAGAGTCCAAAAATAAACGTTCCCTTTAGCTGAAGCACAACGCCAGCTCTCTGATGACTGCGTTTATTAGTGTTAATGATGAATGTGAGTGAAGATAAAAAGAAAATAGCTCATTCATTTAAAACTCTGTGCTGCTCTTTACTGTTTACTGGCATCCAGTAGCTCTTCAGGTTGATATTTTTATTCGAAATAATGAATTAATTAATACGTTAATCAATTCGTTAATTAGTCAATTAGTCAATTAATTAATTAATTAATTAATTAATTGTATACTTAGATAGAGAGATTGTTCATATTCGGATTTTAAAATGTAAATATTTCTAATTGATAATAAATGAATATTTATTAATATTTACTTTGTTTTAAGCTCCACTGACCAATCAGAGAGGATGGTCAGACTCCGCGAAGGCTCCTACTGACCAATCACAGTGAAGCTAATTCAAGGTGGGCGTGGTCACGTAGGAAGGAAATAGCGCAGGTTTGCACCGTGCTCGCGAGGGGATGCTGAGGCGAGGCGCGCGCGCGGGATGTTGGGGGTGGGCGTGGCTACGGGGCGGGGCGGGGTTCTGCTGCACCGTGCAGAAATTCTCCCCCGTGTTGTTGTGACGGCTGTTCGAATCAGGACGATTCAGAGTCGACTCGTGAGTCATTCCTCGCTTCGTGGTGAACCCGGTGCGCTTTGGATGAGCTCGGCTGAAGTCTGTGTAGGACTGAATCAGCACCGGTGCTGCTATATTAATACAAGTCAGACTTTTGTCACGAGATTTAAACTGAAATTGTTTTCAGATTTCTATAATGTAAAATTCAGACTCCTGAGAGATACCTGTATTGTAATGAGATGCATTTTTCACACAATGACCAAAAAAATGTCATATTTTCTCACTTTGCATCATACACTCTCATCAATAAAGGTACCGAACTGTACTTTTCCTCGTTGCTGGGGTGGTACCATGGAGAGTACATGTTTTACCTGGGAAGGTGCATGTGGTACCTTTAATCATCTATTGCACTAAAGCTGCAAAGGTCCTTAAGGTCCAGTTATTCCGCCCCAGCGAGAAGGAAAAGAGAGTGGATTTCAGAGAGTGTGAAATGATCCGATTGAGCCGATTCAGTGTGTGGAATCGATTCCGAGGCTTCGAAGAATCAGAGAGTCGGCTCTTTTTGGGCTCGACTCCCCCCTCCCCCACCCAGCCCTGGCTGTTGTGTGGATGTGCACGAGCGCAGCAGGACGAACGGACGGACAGCGCGAGCTTCGGGTTGTTTGATGCGTTAAAATAGAAACAAAAGCGGAAGAGCATCGATTTATTTTCATCCTCGTCATCATCTTCATCATCACTGCATCATCATCATCATCATTGTAGCGATGATTTTAAAATAACAGCGTTTTTTTTTTTTGAGAAGAAAGAGGGAATTAAATCTCTTTGATATCCGGACATTTCGCGTTCTGCTGAGATAACGGATTTGATTCTCCTGAATCGGTCTGATTGCACCGGAAACGGAGAGGCTCCGACTGATTAAACGTGCGGATAAACGTGTAAAAAAGCATGGCGTGGCCGTGTATCACCCGCGCGTGCTGCATGGCCCGGTTCTGGTCTCAGCTGGACAAGGCCGACATCGCGGTGCCGTTGGTTTTCACGAGCTACTCGGACGCGTGCGACACGGTCCAGTCGCGCGCTCAGCCCGGAGCAAGCGGGGTCGCCATAGAAACGCAGCCTGGCGGCACTGGGAGCGCGCAGGAGGTCGTCTCTAAAGGCCCGGGCGCGCCCACGACAACCGCGTCCAGCGAGAGCGCGCAGGGCTCCGTGATGCGCCAGGACTTCAAAGCGTGGAAAGTGCGTCGCGAGCCGAGCTGCAAGCCCAAGCGCGAGTACCACGGACCGGAAGTGCCCTTGGACACCGAGACGCAGTACCAGAAGGACTTTAAGCCGTGGCCGCTCCCGCGCAGGGATCACCCCTGGATCCCCAAAGCCAGCCGCGCGGAGCAGGACGCCGGCGTGGAGAAGGGCCAGATCGCAGACAGAGTGCAGGAGAAGGAGATCCTGAAGCGGAGGCAGGCCAAGATGATGGAGGACCAGACTGACAAGGGGTCAGAGGTCAAGCACGAGCCGCAGAAGCTCGGAGGACGAGCGGCCGCGGACGCGCTCAATCGGCAGATCAAAGACGAGGTCGGCGCCGGAAGTTCCTACAGGTGAAGTTTATTTCAGTCCATGAAGGAAACCTCACATCTTCTCTGCCCCGTACACCACGGATTACAGCAGTGCAGTGTCACCTCACCTGCACTCACACACTCACACACACACACACACACTCACACACACTCACACACTCACACACACACACACACACCTCCGAAGTTCACCTCGTGTTAGTGCTGCACCTGAGCTACAGGTAATGGAAGCTTATGGCCTCCAGTTTAGCACGTGCAAGCACACACTCCTCTCTACACTCTTTTGATAGTTAAAGGTTCTAGCTTCCTAAAGAAGTTCTCCTGGGAACCCTCTGTGACAGGAAACACTGGGTTGTAGGGTTCTTTCAGGGTTCCACCTCAGCATGAAGAGCTTGTTTCGCTCAGCGTAGAACGTCGCAGTGGATGGAAACGCCTCAGATTAATCGGCGACAGATCAAAGGTGTACTTTAAGCCAAAATCGAAATGACGTAAGTTTTCTGTCGCGTCAGATGTAGTGACTGAGTGAAGTCATGATGGTTTTGGAGCGAAGAGTGATGAACTTTGGCAGATTAGCGTCACATTTCATGCTAGGAGGGTTTGATTCGGACTTTTCCCGAATCACTCCTTTAATGCCGCGGGTTTGCTTCTTTAGTTCTGCACTGATGCTGATGTAAGGAATAAGTAACAGCAGCCTATAGCCTCCAGTTTAGCATCAGGCAAAGAGGGAGAGGGTTCTTATTGGCTGGAGCTCTACTGATGGCTCCGCCCCTTCAGCTGAGTGTTTGGGGTTCCTCGCTTTCTTTCTCTGCGCTTATAACACACGGTCCACGGATGAATAATGCACCGAACATTTCAGGAGGTCTTCCAGTCTCTGTGTGTGTGTGTGTGTGTGTGTGTGTGTCTCATGCCCTCTCTGAGGTGCCTTATTACTGAGATGGCCCACTGTTTACCCACAATGCACCTCTCTGGCCTCTCCTCGCATCTCTATACGCTGCCAGTGCATCACCATGGCAACAGGCCCTTTCACAAAGGCTGTAAAG
This sequence comes from Pangasius krempfi, assembly GCA_037576825.1. Classification (NCBI taxonomy): domain Eukaryota; kingdom Metazoa; phylum Chordata; class Actinopteri; order Siluriformes; family Pangasiidae; genus Pangasius; species Pangasius krempfi. The sequence continues at coordinate 556,576 of CM074990.1, read as the reverse complement.
TAGTAAAGAAGTAGGAGTGTGTGTGTGTGTGTGTGTGTGTGTGTGTGTGTGTGTGTGTGTGTGCACTCGAGCAGCCGAGCCTCATAGCAGCATTTACTCGTTTAAGATCTCTAATTAACTCATTATCCTGGATTACACAAGGCTGATTTAAAGTCAGTGTGATTGTGCGGGTCGTGTGTGTGTGTGTGTGTGTGTGTGTGTGTGTCGGGTTTTGGAGTCAGTACCAAGCACGAGATGAACATCAGGACACCAGAGTCATTGTTATGAAGCTTTCTGCATGTCTGTTTCTCGCTCACACGGTTTCTCTCTTGTCTCATACGCTGGTGTTGTTTTTCCTCTTTCTGCTTATTATAAGTAATGCATTATTAATAATACACTCAGGAACGTGCTGTTGCAGGAAAATAATCAACGCCGGGGTGGTGTGATGAAGCCAGAAGATGATTATTTTCCTCAGACAGCAGGTTTTATTCCTCTTATATCTCAGCAGTTTACCCACAATTACAAAGTTTTATTTAATAAAGAACGACACGTCATCCTTTCTATCCGTTTATAGTTACATTTAACGCTTGTGAAACAAGTCAGTTCCTGTTGTCACTTACGTTATAGCAGCTATAAACACTTATTTGTTATAAACTTTATTATAAAATTATACCGGTTTAAACGCGGTGTACACGTCGCAGGAATTCTTTACAGCGCGTTCCGGATGGGATTCAGATGATTAATTTGAGTAATAGCTCTGTAGAGGCTCTTCCTCCGCTGCTCTCAATTATCTTATAATCCTGTTACTTGGTTCATCATTTCCTCTACTTCGGGAACATGATGTGAGAGAGAGAGAGAGAGAGAGAGAGAAGGAGAGAGAGGGAGGGAGAGAGAGAGAGAGAAGGAGAAAGGGAGAAGGAGAGAGAGGGAGAGAGAGAGAAGGAGAGAGGGAGAAGCAGAGAGAGGGAGAGAGAGAGAGAGAGGGAGAGAGAAGGAGTGAGAGAGAGAAGGAGAGAGGGAGAAGAAGAGAGAGAAGGAGAGGGAGAAGGAGAGAGGGAGAAGAAGAGAGAGAAGGAGAGAGAAGGAGAGAGGGAGAAGAAGAGAGAGAAGGAGAGGGAGAGAGAGAAGGAGAGGGAGAATCCATTGGAGCAAAACTCATGACTCTTTATAGAAGCTTTCTGCCCTATGAATATCATTATAAAGCTTATATTTATATTTATATTTATATTTATATTTATATAATGTGTTATATATGTTTATATTATATTTTGTTTTATAATCTGAAATCGGATCGGTGATATACACCATCACGGTAATACAGCATTAATGCGAAAGGTTGTCTGTTATGTTGCTTAGCAACCAATTGTGCGGCAGAAGAATTGTAAATATTGATGTCAATATTATTAATGATCAGTGTAATTATTTATTAAACGCTGGATTGATTTCTTTATTTTATTCATATTGTTTTTGTCTGTGTTTTATGAAATCGCCGTAACACACACCCTCGAGTGATTTATTGCTTTAACGGGTAGATAATCTTACGCGTTCTCCTCAGTTTCTGCGATTACGTTCGATAAAAACATCGACCTACGTCCAGGACTCGGTTATCAGAATAAAAAAGCCAAAGCTGCTTTAGTCTTTTAAAATCTACTTTAATTTTTAGGAATAAAGTTTTCCCAGAATTCAACCGGATAAATCTTGACACGATCATTTTTTCTTCATTATAGCTGCATGAGTTATTATTAGGACAGCAAAAGTTTTATCTGTGCTTAGAAAAATGAATCTGTGGTGCATTTCTCATCTCTGCTTGCTCACACACACACACACACACACACACACACACACACACACACACACGCAGTAAAAGAGGTGAATCAGCTGGTGTTATGGATGTTGTAAAAGTGCTGAGTCATGAAAATCCTCCGCCCACGCTTCTTCCGACAGTACGGCTTCACCCTGATGGCTTTCAGGAGTTCAGGATGCTGCTGAAAAAACTCTCTTTCACATCACACACAAGCAGTGGTGGGGATTTTTAATAAATACAGCAGTGTGTCTGTTATTTCCAATAACAATAAGTCAGGGAGCTTCAACCTTATCCACAAACTGATTCCACCTGATTCCACTTATTTAATCACTTCATCTCAGGACGCGTCTCGCTCGCTCGCTCCCTCGCTCGGTGGTGAATCAGTAGGTCGTGTACAGGAGTTCGGGCACTAGGACCCTGGCTCACTACACACTGTGACTCTGATGACTTAATTCCCGTCACCATGACGACGTACTCGCGTTGTAAAACGTCACCGCTGGCGTTTATCACCGACGGGCAGGACCGATATCTTTCTGACGTTACATGTCGTATAGATTTGTTCGCTCAATCACACGCGTTTCTGTCGCGGTGCAGGAGCAGGATCGTAGCCTCGCTAGCGGATTTATTTAAATCATTAAACACGTAAAGCCGTTAGACTCGAACACGCCGTATACAGAACGGCAAATAAAGTTAAAATCGCTAACGTGAGTAATCATCCGAGAGCTACAGCAACGATAACAAGCTCCTGACGTTTGTAGACGAAGTTGGCTCAGAGTTCGTCCGCCATTTTGTTCGAGCCGAGAGGCTTCAGAAAACATGATGTCATTTCCTGTAAGGGAACGTAGCGAGCGTCGATGCGCACTGGTTTTTTGGGGGATTTTTTAGGGAGCGAATGTTCCAGTGCACTGGAAGGATTTTGCCCTTAAAATGGCCGCCTCCCTGATCAGCGCCCTGACTGCTGAACTAGCGAGCCGAGTGAGACGCAGCCTGTAGCCTCTGATTGGCTGCGTGTCCTGTGTGTCTCCTGATTGGCTGGAATGAAAAGCTGCAGCCATTTTTGCATTAATATGTTTCGAGTTGTGCCGCGTCTCCAGATAGTCGGGTTTATTTTGTTATTTTACACGTCATCACACACCGATTCTCTCCTCCATCTCATCCTGTTTCTGCATTTTTTTTTTTTTTTTTTTTTTGCAGGACGGAGTTTAAAGCGTACACTGACGTGAAACCGGCGAAACTCATCCGAGCCAAATCTCAGTACCAGCCCCCGGACGAGAAGACCAACCTGGAGACGAGCTACAGCGCCACCTACAGGGGAGAACAGGCCAAGCTGCAGCTGGCTAATAACAAGGCGCAGGAGAGGAGGAGAGTGCGCACGCTGTACAGCGAACCCTACATCGAGCCCAGCAAAGTGAGACAGCATTCAGCTCTTTAAGACTCTGTTAACGTGAGAAACGTAGAATTTGAATAGAAAAGACAGAAAAGTTTTTCCTTCTCTGAGGTGGAAAAGACTCTGAGAGTTTTCTGTTTTTAGTTTAATCTCTTAGTCTACACTCACTACACCAAACACTACACACTAAAATTTTATTTTATAGCGATTATCGTAATTTTTTAAATAGGTGCAAAGAACGTCTGAACGAGACGCCGATGTCTACAGAGATCACATATTTCAATTCCAGTGAAATCTTTTATTAAACACATTCATTTTAATTTATTTCTGCAAACACACATCATTACTGCTTTAAATGTCAGTGCAATGATTGTGCAGTAGGTCACCTAATTAATTAGCCACGCCCACTTTCACAAATGTCCACTAAAAAGTTCGTCGTTAGTGCTTCTCTTAGCTTTAAAACTTTGTGTTTTATGATTTAACGTTTCTTTGTAGGTGGACAGATCGAGTCTCCCGCGCTCCAAGCCGAAAAAGACGCCGTCCTCTTCGTCCTCTCACGGTAAAGCGGTGAAGAAGTCGAAGGAGAAGCAGGCGGCGTCGGGGTCGGCGCGCGGCTCCAAGAAGAAGAGCTCTGAGAACCAGCGGCCGAGCGACAAGGAGAAAAGTAAAGAGATGAACAACAAACTGGCTGAGGCGAAAGAGTAAACACCACCGCACTTCTCCTCTCACTTCCTCTCTTCCTCAACACAGCCGCCGAGGCTGGACCAATCAGCTAAGAGCTTTTCACTCAGCGACTCTTCCCTCACTGTAGTGCTCTTCCTCTCTTCCACACTCATCTGTCTCTCTCTCTCTCTCTCTCTCTCTCTCTCTCTCTTTCAGACACAGACACATCCTGATTTTGCCAAAAGACAGATGTCCCTGGATCAAAAGGGGCGGAGCTTAAGTTAAAACTGGATTGTATGACGTTAGCGCTGGTCTTCCCTCTCCGGCTCCATGTAGTGTTTAGAATACTGGTCTTAACTACACAGTGTAATAGTTTAGCAGCATGAGCTAAGCTAGCTTAGCTAACCGCCTACCATTAACCAGGTCAGTTCGCTAGACAGCAAGCTAGCTAACATGAGGTGAATATATTATATATTATATTTATATTGTGTCAATTAAATTAAAAGCTATTTATCGTTAGCCAAACTGTTAACTAAGTTTACAACTGGTTAATCAATCATGACAAAAATCAGGACATATGTGTGTGTCTATCTCTCTCTCTCTCTTTTTCTCTCTCTCTATTTCTCTTTCTGTGTCTGTTTCTCTCTCTTTCTCTCTGTTTCTCTTTCTGTGTGTCTATTTCTCTCTCTTTCTCTTTTCTCTGTCTTTCTGTTTCTCTCTGTCTCTCTCCATCTATATGTGTGTCTGTCTCTCTGTCTCTCTCTCTCTCTGTTTCTCTCTCTCTCTCTTCATCTATGTGTGTGTCTGTCTGTCTCTCTCTCTCTCTCTTTTTCTTTCTCCCTCTGTCTCTCTCTCCATCTATGTGTGTGTCTGTTTCTCTCTCTCTTTCTCTCTTTCTTTGTCTCTCTCCATCTATGTGTGTCTGTCTCTATTTTTCCCTCTCTCTCTCTCTCTCTCTCTCTTTCTCCCTCTGTCTCTCTCTCTCTCTCTCTCTCTCTTAAGGTCATCAGGTTCTTGTAATTATGAGATGTAAACCGCCCCCTCATCATGCAATCACTCATCATTTGCATTCGCCTCGGCTCCGCCCACCTGCTCCATCCCACCCCGCCCCACCCTCGCGCCTGGCGAGGTTTCCATGGCAACCGCTACACCGGTTGGCCCATGGATGGCGCCGCTGCTGATGCCGCTGCTGGTGCTGATGCTGGTGCTGATGCTGGTTCTCTGCATGGAGCGGCTGATGGAATGCATTATTGCGCTCGGGACGAGTTTATCGCAGGAACTCGGACTCTGTCGCGTTCGTGTCAGTGATGAATCTTCTGCAGCATGAGCCCTAAAGCAGACATTTCCATTTCTCCCAGAACAACAACAACAACAACAACAACACCAACAACAAAATGACACAAACCCTTTGATAAGTGTGTGTGCATCCTCCCCGCCTGCTTGTGCCGTGTGTGTATCTCTGCCCGTCTGAGCATGTGTCTCTGGCTGTGTCTCAAATCGCGTACTGCATTCTAGTGCACTATTAATACACAGACAAAGTGTCCTTACGAAAGAGAAAGCGTGCTACTCTACCGCTCCACTGCAGCCATTTATAAAACCCTGTACAACTAAATAAACTGAAAAATACTGCAGTACTTAAACTTCTGGAAAAAAATATTTTCAGAATTATTTTACTGAAATTTTACAAAATTACATTTTATCTGTCAACTGAGCGAAATTGACAGATAAAGCGTAAAATAAAACGTTTTCGGAAAAACGGACGATTACGTTCATTTCACAGTCGTTTACATTTTTATATAATTTGTTTTATCAATTATTATTGTAATAAAAAGCTAAATATTAGCTGTATTCCAGCGATGCAGTAAACCTCCAGAAAAACCGATAATTACTGTTATTTTAGTCATTTTCTAGAATATTATTTATTAATACAGTAAGTGTTATATTATGTTTCATGATGGTTATTTATTCATTTATTTATTTTGTGATTCTACAGTTTAATCTGAGAAGAAAAACAGTAAAAATAAGTAAACACTGCAGATTTGGAAGAGAAACTGTACAGATTGGATTAACGTGTGATTAATTAGCTCTCGTAGTCATGCTGTTTTTTTTATTTCATACGTAACGTTATAGAAAGACCGCAGCTAGTCACGCAGCTAGCTGTCGGCAGTGTACGCTCAGCTGGTTGCGTGATAAGCTCTGGGTTATTATTAGACAGCTAGCTACGTTAACACCTCCTCTTTGTAGCTATTAGCTAGCTAGCTAGGTGGGTGTGACGGACGAAACCACGCAGTCAAACGAGGAGATTAAACTTTGCAGACTAAATGGTGCGAGGTAGCACGCGCTAATCTGTCGTTACCGTCGGGTGTTAGCGTGGTGCTGCCGCTACACAGCGAAGTGCGCAGTGTGAGAGCGTTGTGCGCGATTTGAGACGCGTCCTTGTTTGTTTTCCATTATTACCATAAAAGGAGTGATTAGAGGAAGTCCAGCTCCAGCAGCGCTGTGTAATGTACATCATTTCCACCGAACGCCAGGGTGTGTGTCGAGTTACATCCGGTAATGAGGGGTGGGTCGCCGTTGCTACGACGACCAGCTCCCGTAGATCAGAGTAATGTGATTATGCATTATGGGATGTGGTGTGGATTTGTCTTTTGGGGAAACAGCGTAGATTAGATGTTAGATCACGGCTCTGAGGGTGTGTTAGATAACAACGGAATAAAAGACGAAATCAGGATGTGGTGATGATAAATGAAGTAAAATTTAATCCACACACACACACACACACACACACACACACACACACACATACACACACACACACACACACACACACACAAACACACACACACACACACACACACACACACACACACACACACACA
>CM074990.1:513066-537924 GCA_037576825.1 Pangasius krempfi | reverse complement strand
GCTTTCTTTACTGACACACAAACATTTTTCTGTAGCGTTTCATTCTGTGCCGGAAAACTAATGTCTGGAATCTAAAAGGTTTTTGTACTGAATCAATAACGTAGACGTCAGAAAATAAACATCTGTAACGAAGTCTGTACTAAAAAATACAAAAGGCTTTTGCACAGAGCTGTATATGTATATGTATATGTATATGTATATGTATATGTATATATATTAGAGTTGTGATGTAATAACACGTAAAGGGCCATGCTGGAGACTCGACACTGCTCAGTACTATAGCAAAGGCCTATCAGTGTGTTCAGCATCTCAGCGGTAGGGGGGGATGCGGTTGCCATGGCAGCGTGGTACCCGGAGGAACTGTATCCCGTGGAGATGATGAAACTGTTGATGTAAGTGCAGATGACAGGAACCTGGAGCCGAGCGTCCGTGTTATAGAGAGTCACCTGCACTGTGCTGTTCTGGCTGTTATTCTGGAAAAAAAAGAGAATAAAAATAAAGAATAATCAGAGCATGTACAGTCGGGTCAGGAGGCGTGGTATGGATACAATGACGTGGGCCTTGTCCACTTTTCTCCGATAGTAGAACATTTTACTGTACTAACATACTTAATAAATAACAAGAGCATGTACTAAATTTGTTTTTATTCCAATATTGTTGCAAAAAAACTTAATGTGGCTGTTCCACAAAAAAACAAAAATAACACTAAAGCCCCTCAAACCCCCGACCCTCTCAAATCCAGATTGTATGAATATATGAATATGCAAATATGAAATTTGCATGTCGGAATCTAACTGGCTCTAATTCTCCTGCTTTTCATTCAGCTTCCCCTCTTATAATAAACGAAATGCAACAAAGTCACTGCAGTAAACCTTTTTTTGCACACAACAAATTATTTAATCATCCATGGAATTAAATCGTGCAGAAGATATTATTGGTAAGGAGCAAGTGATAATCAGTTACACGATATATCACGATATTCATCATGCGCAATACTGTCTTTATTTTAATAATAATTTTGATGTTCATTTGTAGATTTGCTTTGGATTTTTGTCTTAATTTGCGTAACTTGATTTCCACTGAAAACTTCTCCACAGTTTTCTGACTTTATTTTGAGACATTTTGTTGAATTCTGGATTGTGATTGGTCGTCAGGTGTTGATTAGTTCTCACGGTAGCGCAGGTTTATATTAATGCGCTCGCTTTAATACGTTATCGTTTCTATAGCAACAGCTCATTCACAGGGACTTGTACGGTCAACGTTCCACATAAAACGGATTAAAAGACGTGTCGTTATTTAACAAAGAGAAACATTTAATGTTTTGCAGACATGTAACTATAAATGGATAAAAAGTAAGAGGTGTCATTCTTTAACAGGAAAATGATCAACTTCAGCATGGCAACAGTAGCTCCACTTCATCACTCCACTCTATCGTTGATTATATGGTGATTTATTCCTTACTAGATGCCTCATTTCTTTACATTTATTTAAAGTTTCTTGATGCCTAAGCACAGAGACGTGTTTTTGGTTATTTTCATAAATATTTTTATATTCATTGTTATTCTAATTATAAGATTGTAAAGCTATTTTAAGATGGATAGATGGATTTAAGATATCTTTAGCGCTTACCCGCAGTTGAGTTCCACATGTTCCCCAGGCCACGAAGAGCCTGACGTGGGTGACGTTCCCCTCAGTCAGGTTGCAGCTGGGCATGCCCAGGTACAGCGAGGACTCGGGGATGTGCTTCAGGTCCAGGAAAAATCGTGACACGGATACGACCATGAACCCGGGACCGCACTCCACCGTGATGGACTCCAAGTGAGAGATGAGTGGCGTGGAGGAGTGGGAGGTGGAGGATAAATCTGTTGTTTCAGTGGTTTGGGTGGTGGAAGTGGAGGATGGTGGTGTAGAAGAAGATGGGGTGGATGGTGAGGTTGTTAATTCGGTGGTTTGGTTAACAGATGGCTCTGCTGTTGATGAACTGACCGTTATATTGGTGCCTTGCGTGGAGTTTGTGGATGTAGATGATGATGAAGAGGGTGCTGTGTTTTCGCTGAGAGAGCTCGTAGTGAATGCTGTAGAGGTGACCACTGTAGATGGACTTGTGGTGTTTGGAGAAGAAGTGGAAGTTGTCATGTTGTTGGCTGGAAAGTGATAAAAATGGAAGATGTGCATCAGTTTAATGTGAAAACATTTTTCTGCTGTTACAGACCTTGAAAATCTGGCATTAATGTAACTACGCCGAACCCCAGACTAAATACCGAACGTGTGCTAGCTTTCATTTCTCTCATCTACTAATCATACGAACAGAATCTATATGATGGGAACAGGATATATTCACTCCAAAGATCAACCAAGACATAACTGGCTACAAGACAAAATAAAAAATAATGTGGACGCTAATGGCCTCCAGTTTAGAGATGAGTAAATCAACACACAATCACAAGGTGCCATCCTTCTTCTTTACAATGTGAACGTAAACGCTATTAGAAAATAGCAGAATCAGTCAAATGTGAACTATTTTATTATCCAAATCACTTCTAACATAAAAAGATCCACCGTTATACATTAGGCCACGCCCCCTACCTGAGTCTCATACCTTGGAAATATAACATTTGTTGTTATATTCATGATGTTTGATGGCATTTTTTGCAATGCAGAAAACTATGATCAGGGAAAGGGGACATTTTCTGACAGAGTTCACGAGTGACACGCTCACGACGTTCCTCAATAGAGCAGAACCCACTGAAGCTGACTGAAGATGTTTTTTGTTTTTTTTTTACCAATTAAAGACACTCTCAGCTGTCGGGTTAAAGTTTCCGTTGGATGTAAATGGAAATTTGGAAGGTGAAACCTGGTAAATTAGCTGCTGCTGTACCTTGGCAGGTGCGTCCCGGCCTCTCAGGGTTTGCATCAGTGTAACCATAGTGACACATACAGGTGTACGAACCGAACGTGTCCACACAGTCGGCCCACGGGGAACAGTCGACCTCGCCCAGAGCGCACTCATTCACATCTGATAATGAGGAACTGATGTTAACACACACCTCATTGCACAAACAAGCAGACAGTAACAGTGCAGTAACAGCTCACCAGAAAGCACCTCGTTTTATATCACAAGCACTTCATATCACACACACACACACACACTTCATATCATACACACTTTATATCATAAACACACACACACTTCATATCATACACACTTTATATCATAAACACACACACTTCATATCACACACACTTCATTACACTGTATGCTTCTCAAACATCATTTTTATAATCAAGGAAAAACAGTACAAGGGCTCTTCAGTTGTCCCTTTGGGGGAACCCTTAAAGGTTCTACATAGAACCCCACGACAAAGTATTTTCCTATTAGAAAGAGTTCCATGTAGAACCCTTTTTTGGTAGCTAAGAACCCTTTATCATCCAACAAACCCTTTCAAGAACGCTGTTTCAAAGGGTCGTTGAAGTTTCTTCCATACTTGGCGGGGAAAGTTCCTGGTATTCAGAGTGGGGTTATGCAGTCTGAGGAAGCAGATAAGGTTTTTTTGTTTGCCGTCAAATGTAATTTGATGTAACATAAAAACAAGAGACAATTTAAAAATAAAAAATAAAAAAAGACTACTATGGGGATATATGACTGAGGATCTAACAGGAGTCTAGTCTATTGCTGATATATCACGCTTCGACAGTTACTCCTGTGCACAACTTAAGCTAAGAGATATTAAATCATGGTCATGAAATCCTAATGTGTGCATGAAATATAGGTGATTTTATCACATGTTTAATTTGTTTCATTTTGATTTGTCAGATTAATGCCAATGTTTGTGTTAATTCGATGTACTTTCTATAAAAAATACGTGCCCATGAAGCGCTGACCAAGCGCTCATCTGCTAGCAACAGTTAAAACAGTTTAAAAAATACAGCCCTAAGAGTGTGTGTGTGTGTGTGTATTAACTGCATAAGTGTGTGATATAAACTCCAGATTATTGTTGATCATTTTCTTCTTAATACCTAGAATCTGTCTGTTGTCCTTCACCAAGAAAGGGTTCTTCAAGGATTCTTTAGGAGTTCATCAGATAATTAAGGGTTCTCAGTCTCTGACAAGGATTCTGTTTGGAACCTTTTCCAAACATAGGGAACGTGGCAACCACGTTTTACAGAAAAACGCTTAAGGGTTCAAAATTTTCAATGAGTGCACGTACTGCTAAAATGTGATACCTGTGATCTTGGTGTAGTTTGGGTCAATGTAGAACTGCGTGCTGTTCTGCAGGGACCCCATAATATTATTGGCGATGCTGTAAATGTCCTGCGTGCTGTTAGGAAGGAACACGAGGTTGAATGTGACCATAATGCTGCCTGGAGACAGATTAGTGATTAACACTAACACCTTCCCAGAGAGAACCAAGTCCAGGATCCAGAGAGGAAGAGAATGAAGAGTCTGTGGAAGGACAGGAGGAAGAGATGTGATGCACAAACTATTATCATCTTATCTAGCTACCTATTAGGGATGAAAGATATGGACAAAAATGGCATATCATTGTTGCTGTGTTGTGCACTGAGAGGGTGATGTGCCATGCAATATATTAAAATGCACCAATTATTGTCAAAATTCATCATGCATTCATTTGACCAAAATGAATGTTCATATAATCCTTCTAATACCATGATTTAGCAAAACACCAACTTCTGTTAATTTTCAAATTGGCGGTGATGTCAGTATTGCAAAGCCCAGTACTGTAACAGCAGTTAGCAAACACTATATTGCACAAGCCTACTTTCTTGCATGATAGATAGAGATAAAGCTAGCGAGCCGACATCATCATCCAGGATAGAATAATATCCACCAGGTACAATTCATTTATTTACCTCATTCTTGACTTTTTCAGTAAACATCTTGTACTCTTCGCTGTTCGGGTTCCACAGAGCCTCGGTGAAGTTTACGTTGCTTATTCGCACAACCGCTTGTAGAGTCTGTGCATCTACAATCAGAAAATATGTACACTTTATAACAGCATTCGCTCTCAAAACTCTTTATAATTTATATAATGGATATTTTTTATGATCTGACCATTGTATAAAAATGACATCCCTGAGGGATCAGTACCTAATGGCAAACTTATTGGTCCTTTAATGGATGAGGGCCAGAAACCTGTTATTCTCCTCTCCACGTACCTGTCTTTACCTTCACCTCGGTGGCGTTTCCACAGTAACCACACATACACAGGGCCACTTGAGCGGTGTACAGAACCCCAGGCTGAAGGTCGGTCCATGTCCAATTGGAGAAAGTGGTTACCCAGGTGCCCAGCTGATGAGTCCCGTGGAAGAGGACGAGGTTTGACGTGAAGTTGATCTCAGAGGGAACGTCCCACAACAGGTTGAAGGAGGAGCTTGTGACGTGTTTGGCCCAGAGGTTGGCTATCATAGGAATACCTACAAATCAAGCATATAAATATAATCTCTTTGATAACTAAATCGATATAAACACGGATGGCGATAATCATGGATAAAAATGAAATGCACAGCTCCTGACACAAGAACGCTTTCCTGTACACGAACACACGAATGTTTTCCTTCAGAATCACTGTGTTAATGTGAAAATCAAGGATATAAGGAGTTACGTACTGAGCCCAGGAATCGAGCTGGAATTAGAGCTGCATTGAGAGACAGAAGGTGGAAAAGTGTAGAAACTGTTGAAGATAGTGGTGGAGGGTGTAGTAGGTGGTGTAGTGGATGTAGTAGTGGACAAAGTAGTGGAGATAATTTGCCGAGGAGGTTTCCTCAGTGGCCCAAAGCTGATTACGCTCCAACCCGAGGAGCCTGAACTGGAAGAGGAGGAGGAGGAGGATGTATCTAAAAAGTAAACAAAAACATGTTTAGTGGAGATGTGTAGCTGATGATGTCATTAAATCAAGTGTGTAAGAAAGAGTCCATGTGAAATGAAGAATTGAAGACATTATTTATATTATTATTACTTTACTGCTGCCAGTTTATAGTTACACTATTTTTTTCCATCTGGTGCTTCTTCTTTTTAAAAAATGGATTTCTGTCCTACAGATTTGGTGTCAAATGGGATGCGCTGGAATTCAGAGAAAAGGCAAGTGAACGGGGGATGGTCAGTGTGTGGTGGCTCATTGGTTAAGGCATTGCGCTACTGAGCAGAAGGTCATGAGGTTAAATCCCTTTAACCCTTCTTTAACCCTTAACCCTCAACTGCTCAGCTGTATCCTGTCTCAGTGTGTCTCAGCCAAGTGAAGTAAATATACAAGAAGGTGACCAATACTTGGCTGCTGGCAAAATGGAGATGACAGGAGAAAAAAGACTGGGGAGACCTGGAGCACAGCGATGAGACCCCTCAGCAATCCACCACCCATTCAGAACAAATAAAGCTCCTCAACCACTGGTGCTTTAAGTGCTCAAAAGCCCTGGCTCCACAGTGTGTATTGAATTATGAGGACAGTTCCAGGACATGAACCTCCAGGATTCCTTAAAGCCTGAGAAGTCACCCCAAGGTCAACAGAAACAAGGCAGAAGCAGAAGCAGCCTTTATTTGTCACATTACAGCACAGTGAAATTCTTTTCTTCTCATATCCTAGCCTGTAGCTTGTTAGGAAACTGGGGTCAGAGCGCAGGGTCAGCCATGATACAGCGCCCCCGTGGAGCAGAGTAGGTTAAGGGCCTTGCTCAAGGGCCCAACAGTGGGCAGTGCTGGGGCTTGAAGGCTTGATCAGTAAACCAGAGCCTTAACCACTGAGCCACCACTGCCTTTAGGCGTGTGTACCCTGACCTACAGATAGTAAGTGCAGCAGATCTTAGCAGTGCCTTGTCCATGCCGAGCCAGGCCATGAGTGAGGCATGGAGATTAGAGCCTATTCTGGACAAGAAATTAACGCCAAGCAGCAAATCTTCCGAGAATTGAGGAAGACTAGGTGGTGTGGAAATTAGGACACATATAAGGGTTCTACTGGGAACCACATAGGATCCACAATCTGGAATTGATCACCAACTGGGGTTATCAGGTACTAATGGTAAATCAAGATTGTGTTATCTAATGAGACTCTTGAGATGTGGATGGAGCACCAGTTTGAGAATGAGAATTTGCATCATCTGAGGAAAGTTCACCCTTGTATGAATTCCAGCTCTGGGAAGGATAACCTGCGAGCCCACAAAAGAACCGACAAGAAGGCAGTGTGTAGCTGTAGCACCGAGATAAGAGGAGACTACACAGGAAGCGTTGAGAGTTCTTTGGTAATGAAGCAAAGAGGCAACAAATGATGAGCTAAGGAGTGATTTGGAAATCTTTGCAGCAGAAGATGAGAATTATTCCAGCGCTGACCTATGCTGGCATCTGGACAAACACAGGAAGTGCAAGCAGTGAACTTAATGAACCGTCCATCAGTCAAATCCGAGCACAGTAATCAGTTGTCTTAAGAAGAAGGAGAAGAAGAAATATGAATATATTAAGAAGAACAAAGACAGCAACATGGCTGTGAATCATCATTGTGTCCATGTTGTCACCAAGCTGTACTCCTCTAGACTTTTCTGCTACCACAAGATTACATCACCAGGTCCACTTCCTCAACCCATGCTCAGAGGTTACTTCAGAGACTAAAAAAGGATTCTCTTCAAGTTGGATATTGTCCACTCTGTCCATGCTGTTTTAACTGGTTTGATCCAGACCAGACTGTTGGACCAGTGTGGTGCACCAAAGCAGACCTGCTTCAACCACACTGCCACACACACACAGCTCACCTCCAGAGGGAAGCCATGTTGGAAACACACAGCCGCAGATACAGTATGTCTGATGTGGACTATGGAACGTTGGGTCACTGGGACAGCTGACCCTCTGGAGAGGAAGTTATCTGGTGATGCTATTTTGGTTATTTATAGTTAGTTCCACTATTTACATGAAGGAGTTCCTAGGGGTGGAGCATAACATGGGAAATTAAGGATCATGGGACATCATTATTATTATCATTATTATTATTATTATTATTATTATTATTACTTACTCATGCACTGTGTTCCCGGCCTGTTGGGCTGAAGATCAGTGGATCCAGCAGCACAAGTACAGTTATAGGAGCCCAGAGTGTTATTGCAGTAGGCCAGGGGAGAGCAGTCCCTCAGCACGGGTGTGGCACACTCATCCACATCTGCACACACACACACACACACACACACACACACACACACACACACACACACACATAGGTTCATTTATACTAAAAACAATATACAGATTCAGAGATGGATGACATTAACGAGAGCTGGAGAGAAAGAAGAAATATTCTCTGCTGACTCATGAGGAATAAAAGGAAAGCTGAATCACAATGTTCCTGCAAAAATGAATAACATACACACACATGCACGCGCGCACACACACACACACACACACACACACAAGCACGTACCCCTGACATCCACGGCCATCACCTCCTCTATGTTCTGCAGCAGGAGCAGAAGTGTGTCAGAGATGTAGGTTAAGGACAGGAGCTGAGACGAGCCGAGCAGCAGACATGAGGACGTACTGAACCATCCTGAAGACCACGAGTGTGTGTGATACACTGAGAACTGCAGAGGGCTCAGAGCTCCTGTGACCTACAACACACACACACACAGGGTTATGGTCTGGAAATATATTTTTGAGATGCTGCAACTTCAAGACATCTTGTACACTGCATGTATAAGTATAAGGACATTTGCATTTTGTATTGAATATTAAATAAACTGATATGATACAGACCACAGAATGCAGCAGGCGTGTGTGGTTGAAAATTCCCCTGCTCGTGTTCACCAAACTGTACGCTGCTTTCACCGTTACTGTCACGTTCAGCCATGAACTCATGTTTACTAACAGCAAAGAGAAAAAAAAACCCTGCAGATCAGGATAATGTAGGTATGTGATGATATTAAACTTTTCATATCGCGATAAATCGCTTAACATTTTATCATGGCTTATGATATTATCACAATAATGTATTAGTAAAAAAAACACATATATTTTAAAATATATTCCTCGAGTTACTCTTGTTTAGTGAGCAAATTATTTCCACCCAGTGTGGGGCTGCAGATCTCTCACCGTGTGTCTGAGGCTCCACACAGAGTGACTGGGTTTCTGATCGGCAGCATTTCTGCCAGCCGGGACAGTCCGTGTCCCAGTGACACTGTGAACCCGAGCCCGAGACAGGATGTACAGGACAAACTCCAGGTTTAGCCGTGAACTCTGAACTCCTGTTAAGGGCTAAAAAAAACACCATTCAAAAATCATATATTTAGGGTTTGAATCCGAGATGCAAAGATGCGTAAATATCTAGATCAGGGCTGGGAAATGAGCAATAAATTCAATATTACCATATTTTTCTTAAAAGAGGACGATATTAAATCATCACCAATGGGAGGGTTCAGCTGTTCAGTGAGCAAAAACTAAATAAACCACGACCACAAAACTCCATAAAAGGCAAAGAGAGCTGAAAATGATCAAGTGGCAACTAAACGGTAAAAGAGCAGCTCCTAAGTGCAGCGTGTGCTAAATCTTCCACTAATGCAGCTCAGCCATTGCAGCGCCTCAACTACCATAGACACACACTAACTCCTCCTCCTTTTATTCTGTGAACAGCTCGTCTTAGCGGATTTATTTTCAAGTCATTAGTAAAAGACATTAGAAAAGACAAAATGTTTCACAAAATATTCATTAAACTGGTGTTTTTTTTTATTGTTGTTGTTAAGAGGAATCACTCCAGCTTCAGAGTTCTTCAGAGTTCTTTATTGTGATGTATCATAATCCTGCTATAAAGTAGTCGATTGTCCAAAATGTTTGGAGGTCTTTTGTACCTAAAATTATTTCTAGAAATCTATACATGGTGGATGGTGGGGCCTAGAGGGTGTGAGCTAGTGGGCGGGGCCTCAGGGGCGGGGCCTAGGGGAGAAAAAATTTGACTCCAATATGGTGATTCCTGTCAATATTACTGCAGGGTTCAGCTACATAGTGAGGTTTAGCTAGGAAATAAACACGTCTCCCTCGACAGCTCCCCCTAGAGGTCGTTATTGCACACTTCTCTATTTCATTTCTGCCCCTCACTCACCCAGAGCGCAGTAACTGCCCACTTGCTCGTAGCCTTCGCAGCACTTCGTCACCTGTTCCTCCGTGTTGATGACCTGAGTCTGGTACACGGTGCTGTACCGTGTGACGTTACACATTTTCCATGGCAGCCACCCGCCGCACGGCGTCATCTGGGTGTAAGCGCTCTTAATGGAGAACACGGTAGTCATGGGAACGATCTCGATCCCAGGACACACATGGTACCCTGATGGTGAGAGGGTGTAACCTGGAACAGCCGAAACACATGAAAGTGTTCGATTTTACTCTCTTGTAAAGTGTGATATTACAGAATCCTGTTCCGTTATCTTATAATATTATTCCTATTTAATCCGAATCAGTCTTTTTTGGAGTCCTGGTGAGCTGAACGTGGATGTTGAAGCTCGTCGCCGTGTCATCATGACGTCGATGTTAAATAAATCTGTGATGTTGTAACCTAGCAACTGAGTCCGGGGTAAGTATCAGTGGTTAAGCGTAAGGTTCAACATTAAGTTAAATGCCAACAAAATGTACATTTCTCGCATTTGTATCTGATCTGCTTTAATTTTGACTGTTTCTGTCTCGAAAGGTGCAAAAGAAAATTCCAGAAAATGACTCTTTATGGAAGAACGAACAATTCCAGCATGTTCCCCGATTCTGACCCAGCAACTTTTAAAAAATAACCCCGTGTGTTTTTTAAGAGTGTAACTTTATTATATAGCATTGCATTATTTATAAATATTTGAATATTTCATCTGCATGAAGTCCATTTTAGTGCTGATGAGGACATTACATCATGAAATACCGCGTTTACGTGTCTCACCTGTATCCAGTGTGTTGTGTCCTCTGGCGAAGGTGGAAAACAGAGCCGCTAACCAGGTACAGAGCATCCAAAGCATTTTGGGCCTCCAGAATAGAGTCCGTATGTCAGAACCATACTACACCATGATGAGCTGCAGCTGTCCTACTGCTCAGAGACGAGTGCAGGGCGCTGGTGAGGATCCTCACCTGTGTCTCACATGAGTTACCTGCCTCCTCCTTCTCCTCCTCCTCCACTCTCTCTCTCTCACTCGCGCTCTCTCTCTTCTCCATCCCTTCATGCTCAAAAACACACCGGTTCCCTCGGGTTTCTACCTGCAGGGAGATTATAAATACAGAAACACGCTATTTAAATATTAAAATATACAAACACACACACACACACACACACACACACAATTTACTGTTAGTGATGAGGTATAAAAATATTTAAAGTTCTATGAACTTTAAAATGTTTAATTTCTGCACTTGATGGATGCTGTAGGTGGCATTGGGGGGTTTTATATACCATAAAGGGTTTTACACACACACACACACACACACACACACACACACACACACTTCCAAAGCTTCAATGAAGGCAAACAACCTCCTCATCACCAGAGTCACACCAATCTTTCATCTGCATTACTGAGAATAATAATCTAATCTATAGCGTCCCTGTGAATGAGCTGTTACTATAGAAACGATAACGTATCAGAACGAAGGCATTAATTATGAATAAACCTGTGATTTGCAGCTGCACTACTGTCTGAGCTGCTGTTATAGAAAACTAATCAACACCTGACGACCAATCACAGTCCAGAACTCAGCAGCGCTGTGATGTAAGAGTCATATAGCGAATAAAACTCACAGTCTAGCTAATGTCAGATTAATAGTCAGATAGAAATGAACTCTGAATTAGATTAAAACTGAACAACTCTATCAGATGCTCAATGCTGAATCAGACTCTCTCTCTCTCTCTCTCACACACACACACACAGTTTCTGTCTCATACACACACAAATCCACACAAATCACAGATCAGTGTGTCACCTGCCCTGACATTTGGCTAATTACAATGTGGTGTGAAAATGAGCCTAATTAAAGAATTGCCAGTGATGGAGTCATTAATTTAAATGTGCTGCAGATAGGACAGAGCTGTGTGTGTGTGTGTGTGAGAGAGAGAGAGAGAGAGAGAGAGAGAGAGAGAGGGAGAGAGGGAGAGAGAGAGAGAAATGGAGCACTATGGCAACCATGAAGCATTCTCTCTCACACACACACACACACACACACACACACATATATATATATATATATATATATATATATATATATATATATGAAGCATATGAATTAAGTTTGTGTTTTTGCTGAAGAAATCCCAAAGATTTATGTGGCCTACACAAAATGATTTCTCTCATACCTGTATTGTTAGGGATACGAATTCCAAAAACCACCCACAAGTTTAACAAATAGTGGGTCAGTAAGCCAGTATATGTATAAGCAGCATAATATTTTGGCTAGTGCACAGGTTCCCAACCCTGGAGTACCTTCTCCCATGTCCATTTTAGTGTTCTCCTGCTACAACACACCCACATTAACTAAGAAACAGCTGTTCATTAGTTGATTAGTTAAATCAGGTATGTTAGGAGTAGGAAAAACACAAAAATATATAGGACAAGGAGTATTCCAAGACCTGGGTTGGAAACCTGTGGGATAGTGGTAGGAATTCCAACTCTCTCTAATGAATCAGAGCACTTTACTCAGCTCACTAAAAAGAACTGGCTCTCTGAACTACATGAGGGATCTTTGCAAGGTTTTTTTTTGTTTTTTTTCAAAAACAGTTAAGTTTATTGCATAAATAGTTCAATTCAATCTTACTCTACCTTCTGTTTAACACAATAAACTCATCATTTGTATTACCTTTGTTAAAAAATCAATTTAAATACACTGGCCTACATGTAAATATTAACAAATACAGTGAACATCTCTACTTTAACATTATTATGCTGTTGTGTCTGTACATAACTTTTTAAAATATCAATTCAAAGAATTTGGCTTTTACTCAAGTGACACATTACTAATTGTGGCATACTGGGTATAGGGTATACAGACCAGGACCAGCCTGCTACATGCAGTGTGTTGATAGGGAAATGGCAGGAGCCAATTAAAGGGGCGGGGCAGTGCCTAGGCTGGAGGTTAAAAGTGGGCAATGAAACCTCCCTGTAGTATACAGGAGATTGGTGGAGGCTAAGTTAGTAAAATGGTAATTGTTTTAAGTTGTATTAGAAACTTATAGGTCTTTGGAGGCCTTCTGGGCAGTTCTCCATTTAGGGCAATTTATTAAAAAAAAAAAAGAAAGAAAAAAAATCATTAACGACCTATTTTTATTCTCAGGATAAACAATAACAGATTTTAAAAATTACTTTCCCTCTAGAGCTTGTTGTTTCTTACCCACCTTGTTGCTTGGTTGTTACCTGTGGCCTGTAGTGCTGACTTCCCAATAGGCAAGTGACAATTCTTGTAGGTCCAAAGAAATGCATTGCATTGTAGGGAATTTGTAATTTTTGATGTATTGTGGTGGCTACAGATGATGGATTCCATGTAGGCTTCTTCACATTTATGAAATGCTAAAATTGAGAAGCCATTTTTTTTTTCCTTTTCAGGCTGGTGCTATAACCTTCCATCCTGCAGTGAGTATCCTTTTTTCAGTGTCATTAGACCAGCTTGAATATTCCTGCATGAAATGTTTATAATTTCTGTGGGGGAAAAAAACCTACTTTGGATTGTCCCAGTGATTATCTTACATTTTAAATTCTTTTTATGCATCTGTCTGAGATTCTTGTTGGCTCACTATTTCAAGAACAAGTGGTTGAATGTTTGTAGGATTTATACAGAATTTTTATTGTAACCAGCAGATGAGCTGATTAGATTTTTGGAATTGATCCAAACAGAGTTAAGGTAACAAGGTCAAATGTCTACAATAATTCTTTTTCTTCAATAGCTTCCTTGTTTAAAGTGTACTTTAAGGGTATTTCAGGCATACAAATTGGTAACAAGAACGACAAATGTTGATGGTGAGACATCTGAATTTTACAGTGGAGTTGAGTCAAGTTGCTTACGGGGCATTAAGCTGTACTGTGACATCTACTAAAATTTCCTTTAGGGATTTTTGGTTACTTTTCTTGCCCAGTGGTTAAAATATGTTTGAAGAGGTTAGATTTTTTGCCTTTTTTTTTAAAAGATATTTTAAAGATTTTTTTTTTTTTTTTTTTTTAAGAGTAAGTTAAGAAAGCAACTGTGTGCTTCTGAGCCAACACTGCATGTTTCAGATGACTCTACCTGGCATTCAATCCCCGATGCGTACTGCAGTGGAAGCCACCAGTCTCCTATTAACATTGTGACTACAAATGTCCGCGCTGACATGAACTTAACATCGTTAAACTTCACTGGTTATGATGATGGCACGGTCATGACTGAAATGACCAACACTGGCAGGACTGGTTTGTATTTTAATTCATGTGTTCATAAATGGCCCACTGATTCCTATGACCTTTTACTTGTGTTCTGTATAAAGCCTGTCCCACTGATTCAAACAGTCCCTATTTTTGCATGAGCTTTCAATGTCCCTTTTTTTTTTTTTTTTTTTTAAACAATAGCTATAAAAATACTTTGTCTCTACTTGATGTGTTTCTGAAATAACTAACTTGGAAATGCAAAAATGATGTTTAGGTCATGTGATGGGACAATAACTTGTTTGTTTCACTTGAAGTCATTTATTTAAAAATACCTTAATTGCTGTACTACTGCTCATGTTTCTGTAGTAAGCTATCGCTTAAGCTACCCCCCCCCCCCCCTTCATTATTAGCATGTTGTGTTTTCCCAATAACTTTGTGTATCCTTTAGTTAAGGTCACATTGAACCAAGAAAAGATGGTGGTTGAAGGTGGAGCTCTTCCTGGCATTTACCACAGCAAGCATTTCCACTTACACTGGGGCAATGGGCGCTCCACGTCTGGATCTGAGCACACCATAAATGGCAAAAGATTCTCTATGGAGGTTTAAAACTGCGCACACGCACCTTTTTATAAACACTATGCTGCATCAAACGGTCTTTGCCATTGCATGATTTTTCCCCCCTCCTTTTTCCAACCAGCTGCACATAGTGAATGTTAAAGCAGGATACAATTCAACTGCAAGTGCCCTTAAAGATCCAACAGGGTTTGCTGTTCTTGGTTTCTTTCTTGAGGTACAGTAGCTCAGGCTGTACAAGTTTAAATGTACATATAGCTGATTAGTAATGGCTATAAAATTGATTTCCTAAGTCACTGGGGTGTGAATGGCCTTATTATGTAAATATTAATATTCTATAGCTTACAAATGATAAACCATTGTTATGAAAACTTGGTTTTGAAAGCACAAGCGTCAGACATGCAAAGTTGTAAAGCTGACAAGTCTTACCATATCTTATTTTGGGGTTCAGGGGTGCATGTAGGATGACTCACTAGATTCCCAGTAGAATGGGGTCACGGTGCAAACAATGTTAATGTGGGGTGATTTCAGAATTCAATGCAGATCATGGGTTTATGAGACATGAATCTAGGGGCAAAGATGTTAATGTTGTTACCGGTCATGTGTAGGCGACCAATGATGCTGGTAAACCCAAGAGCTGGAAGACCCTAACCTCCTATCTAGCAAATATCTCAAATGCAGGTAATGGACCACCATGACTTTCTGGTGGAATTTTTTTTTTTTTTTTTTTTTTTTTAAATAAATAACACTTAAGCCAGTCCTGTTATGGTGCTACACTTGTATGGCTAGTTTAAAATAGTGTCAAGTACAGTTGGCTGTAAGACTGTATTTTTCTGCAGGTGGTGGCACCAAATTGTTCAGCCTTGTGCCATATTGTATAAGGTTGCATCAGGATTCAGGTTTACAGAACCTAGAAACATGATCAATTGTTAACTTCAACTTAATGCTTTTCAGGTGATGAAGTAGCAATCACTGAGCATATTACCATGGACGGTTTGCTTGAAGGAGTGGATCGGACTAAATATTACCGCTACCTAGGCTCTCTCACCACACCACCCTGTAATGAAGCTGTCGTGTGGACTATCTTCAAAGACCCCATTAAAGTCAGCCAAGATTTGGTAAGTATGCGTTACCGTTCACTTTGCATCAGTGTCCAATCTTCTCCACAAAGGACAGGCATGGTTCCAGGGTTTATTACAGTCAAATAAGAAGTCAAGTACTAGCTGATTGAAGGCCAACTGTGTAAACAAGTGGAATCAGGTGTGGCTCCTCCTTGA
This sequence comes from Pangasius krempfi, assembly GCA_037576825.1. Lineage (NCBI taxonomy): Eukaryota > Metazoa > Chordata > Actinopteri > Siluriformes > Pangasiidae > Pangasius > Pangasius krempfi. The sequence continues at coordinate 521,737 of CM074990.1, read as the reverse complement.
CTGGAAGGAGAACCTGGACCCACAATGGCCTTTTGTGCACACAGCTTCTTTATAGCTTCAATGAATTGAAAATGGTTCTATATGGAACCAAATGCAATATATTGTAAGCACTATTGTAAGTCGCTCTGGATAAGGGCGTCTGCCAAATGCCGTAAATGTAAATGTAAATATATGTAATGCGTTTGCTTGAAGGCAAGTATTCTATGCTATTATGCAGTGTACCTTATAAGAACCATTACAGATTGTCTTCCATGTAGCTTTTCAAGTAGCAAATGGCTTCCAAAATGGATGTAATTAAATGTGGTGGGATTAAAGTACAGAAATACTTGAGTACTGTGGCTTTCAGCAAATTTACTGCTTCGAATATAGCTGAAAATCCTTGCTCTCCTCCAAACACTAGATTGATCGCTTCAGCATTAGTATGTACTTCAACAAGAGCATGAGCTCTCACCTGATGATTGATAACTTCAGACACACTCGGGCCATAAACGACAGAGTTGTGGCCTCTCAGGACAACAGAACCAGGGCAAATTGGCCATCAAATTCAACAGACATCCAGCCCTACAATATATACTTATTTACTGCAGCACTCCTGTACATCATCTGTTGGTTCTAGGCTTTGCACATGGTGAGTATGAACACCACATTGCTTGGATATACCTTTATATATAGCCAGTTCACTTGTCAGCATGTGGCACATTGAGTGACCATACACTCACTGTCCACTTTATTCAGAACACCTGGACATTCATGCAGTTATCGAATCGGCCAATCATGTGGCAGCAGTGCAATCCAAAAAAATCACGCAGATACAGGTCAAGAGCTTCAGGTAATGTTCACATCAAACGTCAGAATGAAACGCATGTGATTTCTTATTTAAATCGCAGCATGGTTGTTGGTACCAGGTGGGCTGGTTTGAGTATTTCAGAAAGTGCTGATCTGGAATTTTCTCACACAGGTCTCTAGAATTTACATAGAATGATGTGGGGGAGGACATCCTGTGTGTGGAGGATCTACAGGCTGAAACACCTTGTTGAGAGAAATCAGAGGAGAATGATCAGGCTAGTTTAGTCTATAGCATCTCAAATAAGCACTCTGTACAACTGGTGACGGCCCAAACCAGTCTGTTCATTCTCCTCTGATCTCGATCAACAAAGTGTTTCCACCCACAGAACTGTTGCTCATACAGTGTTTTGTTTTTTGCACCATTTTGGGTAGAGACTGTGTGTATAAATCCCAGGAGATGAGTGGTTTCTGAGATACTCAAACCAGCCCATTAAACCAATGACCATGCCATGATCTAAATCAGAAATCACATGTTTTCATTCTGATGTTTATTGTAAACAGTACAAGCTCTTGACCTATCTATCTTTTTTGTACTGCACTTCTGCCACATAATAGGCTGGAAACTGCAGGTGTTCCTAATAAAATGGACAATGAGTGTACCTCTTGGTATAACATGGTGTCCTTGTATTAGATGCTTCTCTTTCTGTAAAATCAGCATATTCATGAAATTTGCTTTAGGTAATATTTTCAGAACAGTAAATACGGGCCCAGATTTTGTAGTTGTTGGTAATGTTATGATTTAAAACTATGCTGTTCAAAAATTTGACTTTCATGCAGACTTATTGCATTACAGACTGGCACAGTAAACAAGATGTTGCCGAATTTCCCACCTGAATAAAGAACGGATGAACGGAGAATGTTAAGGAAGTTTGTAAAGTTTTATGTACATGGCTATTATTTAATTTAAATAGTCTTTTACTGTGCACAAATTGGTATAATGGTACTAGACATCCTGAAATATTTTTGTACACTTAATTGATGCACCGGTACACAGTGTGTTTGTCTACCTTCTGATACTTAAAGCGTTAATGTTGACCACTGCACATTTTGAATAAAATCACTTTTCTAAAGGAATCCTTGTTTTGTGTCTTAATGGTGCATGTTGCTTGGATAGCTATTGATGACAAAAGGACACCTGAAACTCAATGATTTTACACTTTTATAGACTTTACTCCACAGCCTAGAAATCCTCTGATTAGGGATAATTCTATTAGATTCTATAATCATGATTGGGATGGTTTCCTATTGTCATGTTTGTGATGGGTTGGGTTGGTGTTTTTTTTTTAAATTTTATTTTGTGTGTGTGTGTGTGTGTGTGTGTGTGTGTGTGTGTGTGTGTGTGTGTGTGTGTGTCTGTGTTGATTCATTAAATATTCTCTCCCTGTTACTCAAACTGTAATGATGCAACAACCATGGTGTGCAAGTAAAGTAGAATAAAAAAAAAAAAAGTCTTATTTTAGCTGTGGTTTTTAAGAAGGTGTGTTCAGCTGTGTGATGGGGTTTCTTGCAATGACCAATACAATGCAAATAGAGTAATTTGTTACTTAGTTGCCATGCAGCACACAATGAATGTGTAATTAAAAAAAAAAAATAAAAAATCTGCTCTTTTAGACCATAGTTGATCACACCTGGTAAAGAGACAAGAGTCTCAAAGTGTGTGTGTGTGTGTGTGTGTGTGTGTGTGTGTGTGTGTGTGTGTGTGTGTGTGTGTGAGAGTGAATATTTTGTTGGCAGGCCTATTGGTTTCACAATGTGTTAATTCTGAATTTGAGTTTAAACCTTGATGTTTGTCCACACATCTTTTGGGGGTTTGCCAGTCCTACTCTAAGTATTTAGAACTTTATACCATTTGAAGTAAGTGTGTGCTGACAAGCAAAGAGTCCAGCATCCAGAAGTACAAACAACTCCTGAGAACTCTTCCTGAATAGCTTGTGTAGCCATGTGTAACCTGGGCATGAGGGTTAGATACTATATCACCCGCTATGCCACCTAGAGTACTCCCTAGGAAAGCAATATTTATTGATTTGCCATTAAAAAGCTAGGCTTCAAAGGAAAGTCTGTGGGAAGGGATGAAAAATAACAAATTGAGCAAATGTTTTTCTAAAAGGCTTACCTCTACCACACCACACGTGTCTGTGTCATAAGATCATCCACATGCACACTGCAAAATGTGAACAATAAAAGGATTAGTGCAAGTAAACCACACCACTTTCAATTCAAGGGAAGAGCAGCCTCCAGTCTCACCAACACCCCATCTGCATGGCCACGCCACCTATTCAGTTGGTTTCTTCAAACAAAAATATACACAAGTAAGCCATGATGGTGACACCAAAGAAACAAAAACGAAAAAAAAACTTACACAGATTACCAAAATAAGTAAAGACTTAACCCTGGATAATAACAGGAGTTAAACCTGGATGCAACCAAATCAACAAAAACCCAAAATATACCTTAGTCTAAGGCAAAACAGCAGAGGCAATCCCCTTTAACACACAGCAATCCAATGTTTTCCCCTTCTGACTTTCTGCTTTTATAGTAAAGACCAAGGGCGAGCTGTTTGCAACAGTTGGCTACAGATATGAGGGGGTGGAGAAACTGGAAAACAATACAATCATTCAATTTAAGGACTGTATATGATCTACTGGTTACACATGGAACACTGTAAAGGCTATCATCAACAAGTGGAGAAAATGGGGCATCACAGTGACATTACCAAGACAAGAAGAGAACTTGTCATTGAAATTGCCAAGACACCTACAGAAACTTTAAAGGAACCGCAGAAGTATATGGCAAGTAATGGTCACTCCCTGCATCTGAGAACAATCTCTCTTTTTCGTCACATGTCTGGGCTGTGGGGTAGGGTGTCTAGACGGAAGCCCTTTTTCATGACAAAGCATCCGATCCTGCCTAAATTTTGCCAAATCGTGGCAAAATGTGTTATGGTCTGATGAGATCAAGGTTGAACATTTTGGGCACAATTCTTAAAGATATGTTTGGCACCAAAACAAGACAGCTTATCTCCCAAAGATCACAATGAAGAATGGTGGTTCCAGCATCATGCTATGGGCTGCTTCTCTTCAGCAGGTACTGGGGCTGTAGTTAAGATACAGGGAATCATGGACAGCTTCAAATACCCATCTATTTTGGCACAAAAGCTGTAGGCCTCTCTCAGACAGCTGAAGATTAAGATAAATTTTACCTTCCAGCATGATAACGACCCAAAGCACAAAGATATGGCTTCAGAAGGAGAACATTTTGGAATGGCCCAGTCAGAGCCATGATTTAAATCCTGTCAAAAACCTGTGGAATGACTTGAAGAGGGCTGTGCACAGGAGATCACCTTTCAATCTGATAGATCTGGAGAATTTTTGCAGTAATGTAAGATGAATTAAGTTGGTAGACTAAAAAAGCCTAAGTGCTATATTACAAGCAATAGGTACTTTAACAAAGAATTAGTTAAGGTGCTTGCACACTTATGCAACCAGGTTATTGTACATTTTTCTTCTTCTGTTTTTCCCTAAAAATTATATTTGTTTTTTCACTTGAATTTTGTTAGTTGCTATATCACATTAAACATGGAAAAAGATCTCACGTGGTTTATCTTGGCTTCATTTTTACATCACAAAACAGAGTTAACATGGGTGAGTAAGTATTTTATATCCTATGTATATATGTGTGTATGTTCTACCATAGTCTTCTGCACCTGAGCTTTCAGGACATTTTGTAGCTTACTTTTAGTCATTGCTAGGGAAAATTCGGCTTTCATGTGCTTCTATATTATTTATATATTTTTGACAAGAAAATGAGTTTAAGCTACAGCTTAGTCCAAGCCTGAATACAGATTGTTTTTCCTTTATATCTATTGACTTAAGTTGCTAACTAATTATTCAATGACTTGGATTACTAAATGCTTAAATAGACATATTCAAGTCAGCATAGATGGAACATGATTCATTAAGACCTTTGCCAGCTCAATTAAAAAAAAAAGCTTACACACAGCTTTCTTTTCACAGTTTAATAGTAAATAGGAAGAAGGCAAAACAAAGAAAAAATTTATTTAAAAAAAACATAATTAATTAAATACTAGCACTGCTCTGGTCTGTGTAAACAGCTCTGCTATGGGGAGTCTGACCTGCAAATTTCCCCTGTATGTTTGACAGTTAGGCTGCAGCTGTAATACATTTATCTGCTAATTGTCTTCTTGTCAATTGAAAGAATAAACCTGTAAAACCTTTGATAAAATGAGAGCAAGGTCAAGAATAAAAGTCTTTTGCAAAATTTAAGGTACCTATGGAGGATCAAGGTAGCACTTCTTATAAAAGGCCGCACAGACAGCTCTTTTCTATTTTTCCCCCTAAAAATACAAGTTCTATATCAATCATGGTAATTAATATACAGGCATAATGCATATATCTATATGATTAAAAAGAGAGAAATTTAACCCCAAATCTCTCAGATAGAACTGGCCATCCTGGAAATGAAAGAAGTCTTTTAAATCAGTTACAGCATTTCATAACAAACATTAAACCTTAAAAAGCATTGGAAGATATTTGCACATTGAAACATGATTGAAACTTGATAAGATCATAAACGTGACAGCTTTTTAACTTTGATCAGTGTAGGCACTCAAATTTTCAGAAAAAAAGCCCTTTATCATATAAACAAGTTTGATTAAGTTAAGGTTCATTGTTTCAAATTATCTGTAAACAAAACTCTGCATTTCAAGCTAGCAGTGAAATAGCATACATAGCTACCGAAAGTCCTTGACTGAGAAAAGCATGATCAATAATGTCACAAATTTCTTCAAATTCAACTGGGTAATCACCCTAGTTTAAATCACCACACTGATGCACTGAAACAGTATTAAAATAAGTAGCAATGAAGGTCCAGTGAGTGCAGAAGCCTTGTTAATGTCACAGCTGCATTTGCCACAGCGTGGGGTGGATGGGGGTTGGATGGCTGGTGTTGGAGTAGGACAAAACATCCAATCAGTCGCCGTTGATTTAGGATTCACTATGTCCTGGTCCATTCCCCCACTCTTTAAGACCCAGTAGGAATTGCCCTTGAAGAAGTATGTATCTCCTGCTGTAGGAAAAAAGAAGGAAACCTGAGATTAATTTTTTGCGCCTAATGCAAATGAAATTCAGTACCATATTTTCCAGATGTAGTGAAATCTTACAATTATCATGCAATAATTACCATGCCTGTAAAGGAAAAGGTTTTCTGGCATGCAGAAATTGTAGCCAAGTCAAAACTGACATTCTTAGCACAGCAGACAGACATGCAGCTATGGAGCATGCTATATGCTATACGATATGCTAACAGTGCTAACTATGTGAGATGAGCAGTTTCCGTACAAATCTTTACTGAAAGGTACACTTTAAAACTGTAAACAAAAGAATGTCTTATGATATGCCCACTGCTGGTCTCATATGTCTGTATAGGAAAGATTCCTAGGATTTTTTGTCTGACAATCCTGTAATAGTAAGCACTGTAACAATACAGTCAGTGCTGTGTCAGAGGTGCCGAGTCAGAATTTTATATATATATATATATATATATATATATATATATATAAAATAGCATTAGCTTTACATGGGGTGCTACGGGAAATCAGCATTATCATTGGGCGTTTGACTGGAAATAAGAAAAGCTTTTTATAAAGTGAATTATAAGGTGTGATGCCAGGCATCGCAGGTTAATACCAGTGCACACAAATAGCACATAGATAACAGCATACCTTGTGTTCACACCCTGAAACAAGAACAAAAGCATGTGCAGCAAGCAGCCACTACTGGGTATGTGTATTACTCATCAAAGTATAGTCTCGAGAAGGATTAAATGACCTCATTAGTTCATGCGTTATGTGTATTTAGACAGGTGGTATTCTGCTGAGGTTAAGGAACTGAACTTTGCCTGTGTAAAAATTCTTGTTAACTGCCAATGTTTTAACTTACTAGCTAGTATGAGATTCCAAAAAGATTTTGGGGTTAACTAATGAAAAAGTATTTATGTAACCACAATGAACAGGTAGCATATTTACCTTTTACTTACATTTTCAGACTTTGTGATTAATCTATTTGGTAAATCTAGATAACATTGAGCTCCCATGTAGTGCAACAGAAAAATGTTCACCCTATTGTCGGGAGATCATGATGATCATTAAATCATGATGTTGCTACAGCCATCCGTGGCCGGGAGTCCAAGTGAGCAACATTGGCCTTGCTCTCTGGGTGGGAGAGATGGCATTAGTGTCTCTCCCCTGGCAATCACTGTGACAATAGCCAATCCCAGGCATCTGTGAGCTCATGTATGTGGAAGAAGGCACTGTCCTGTAACACTGCATGAGCAACAGTTTGAAAAGATGTGATTGGCTGGCTCCACTTGTCTTGGAAGGGAGCATTAGTTATTCGTCACCCTCTTCAGTTGGTAGCTGTCGTATGATAGGGGAGAGCCGGCATGTGGGTGGGAATTAGCCAATTGGGGGGGAAAAAAATTGGAGCTAATATTATAAACCCATTTGACTCACCAGTGCCTTGCTGGTGTGCTATCATTTGGCAACCATGAGAGGCAAAGTACCGCCAGATTATAACTGACAACAACTGTTCCTCTCTTAATTGAATAAATCATCCTAGCTGATTGGACCAATTACAGATTTCCTTATTGGTCAGTCACCTTAATGACAAAATAGAGCTAAAAAAGCTACCTACAGCTATAAAAAGAGGTAAAGTCAAGTGTATAAATTATATATTTCATACGTGTACAGTCACTCATGCACCCATACAGTGAAATATCATCTGATTTACAATTACTATATTTTTCTTCTTGTTTTAAAAATATACTCCTATCAACATCAATTTATGGAATCAATCAATTTTTTAACATGTATAAAGCTGCACATTGCAGCATGTATACGGTGGGGTCCAAAAGTCTGAGACCACACTGAAAATCAGGGATTTTTTAAAATTTAAAATCAGAAATAAACAGAAGGTTTTAGAATTTGAATACATTTAAAACAAAGAAAGTAAATGTTCAGTATCTTGAAATGTAAATATTTCAAAGATTCTACTTTTCACTCAAGTTGTTGTCAGTAATATGATTTGTAAAGGAAAGTGTTGTATTGAATTATTAAAATACATTTTAAATACAGCAAAATAAAGTATTTTTATATATACACATATACATGTGTGTGTGTGTGTGTGTGTGTGTGTGTGTGTGAGAGAGAGAGAGAGAGAGAGAGAGAGAATATCATTTTACAAGCTCAATACATTTTCTTTTTTAATACTGTTTTTTCACTGCAGTATTAGCCCATATGTTAATGGACTGTTGGATGAATAATCAACATTAGTTATCAGTGGACTCCTATTGAGTGTGTGATGGGGATTAAAGCCAGCATTTAGTGTTTCTGTATATATAACTCCACCACTGTCCCCTGCCAACCAGACGACAGTTAAGTGAATGAACTACTGACCTTCTAGTAAATAAATTTCACTCAATTCTGTGCCTTGAGTATTGTGCACATGCAAGCCTTAGCCTGCTACACCAACACAAATGTTGGCTACTGAGTGACGTAAGCATTGTAATTATGTAGTATTTTTGAGGTGCAAGGCCTGCCATGCTTCCCTAACAGAGAGATATGTATAGCTAACACTGTAACTAGAGTTTGCCACAACTATACAACAACTATAGGTAAGCTTCACTTGAGCTGTTAGGAGTCTAACAACACTGTTATATTGGATGTTTCAGTCAAATGGTGACTTCTCTTCTCTTACTAAGGTAAAGTTTGGTGTCCCGCAAGGCTCTGTTTTAGGCCCACTGCTCTTTT
>CM074990.1:501805-512966 GCA_037576825.1 Pangasius krempfi | reverse complement strand
CAGGAGCACATCTGCTTCATTCCTGCTCATCTCCTCACCAATGATCTGTTCTTAAGACCATTAAAAGCTTCATATTTGACATTTTGGGCTCGGCCTGTTTTTTGCCCTGGAGTTCATAGACCAAGTCATAATCGAAGTGAAAGTTGAACCCTGTTGATGCGTCTGATTTGTGTTAAATAGTGTTAGTTTTGAGTGTAAAGGTTCTGTGAGAGCAGATAAACACAGCCTCAGGTCTCTCTCCTGGGTCAGAGTAATGAGTGTGAACCCCAGAGGTCCTCTCTCTCTCTCTCTCTCTCTCTCTCTCTCACACATACACACACGCACGCACACACACACACACACACACACACACACACACACACACACACACACACACACATAAGCCTTATCAATTACAGTGCTTTAATTAGTTTCAGAGGGCCAGGAACAATTAGACCTTCTAGAACCCTCCATCATCAAATACGTGCCTGTCATTAGATATTCTCAATCGTTTTCAGCCTGAAGGTCGTGTGTAATGACCCAAAGCTCTTACAGCTTACAATTACACTCATAAAAGTATTAAACACAACACTCCTGTAGTGTTGATTGTGTGAGTTTGGACCTTAGCGTGAAGTGATAAAGTGAAACTGAAATCAGGGGAGACAGACTGTGAGCGGAGACTCAAAACATGACAATAAAACGTTCATGACAACAAGAACAACACCAACAACAACAACAGCTGATTATAATATTCAGTTTAATAAACTGTTTGGAAGGAAAGAAAACAGTTCACAAATAAAAGCAGTCTGCTCTGCTATTGTCCAGAAGCGTTTTTAATTTTAGATCCTTTCCCACACATTCACTGAGGACTCTCGCTCTCTCTCTCTCTCTCTCTCTCTCTCTCTCTCTCTCCTTCTAGAGGCTCTGTATTGTATTGCAATAATATTCGGATTATTTCTCAGCAGGATTAAAAGGGTGCATAATATTTACTGCTTAGATGCTGAAATTGTGCAAAAATGATTGGATTTTTAAAAATATTTCTGTATACTTGGTAATGGTTTACACTTTCTATACCTATTATCATGTTCCTAAAACCGTTCCTGAACAGTTTCTGCAGTGAGGCGGGGAGCATCATCCTGCTGAAAGAGTTCGCTGCCGTCAGGGAACACTGTTGCCATGAAGGAGTGTACTTCATCTGCAGTAATGTTTAGGTAGGTGGTACGTTTCAAACAACATCCACATGAAGGCCAGGACCCAAAGTTTCCCAGCAGAACATCACCCAGAGCATCACTCTGCCTCCACCAGCTCGCCTTCTTCCCATAGTGCATCCTGGTGCCATCTCTTCCCCAGGTAAGTGATGCACACGCACCCGGCCGTCCACATGATGTAAAAGAAAACGTGATTCATCAGACCAGGCCACCTTCTTCCACTGCTCCATGGTCCAGTTCTGATCCTCACGTGCCCATTGTAGGAGCTTTCGGTGGAGGTCAGCAAGCTGCACTGTGTGTCTGACTCCTTTCTATCAGAGCAGCATTCACTTTTTCAGCAGTTTGTGTTACAGTAGATCTTCTGTGGGATCGGACCAGACAGGCCTTCACTCCCCAGGTGCATCAGTGAGGCTTGGGCGTCCATCACCCTGTCGCTGGGTCACCGGTTGTTCTTCCTTGGACCACTTTTGGTAGGTACTAACCCCTGCACACCGGGAACACCCCACAACACCTGCTGTTTTAGAGATGTTCTGACCCAGTCGTCTAGACATCACAGTCTGGCGCTTGTCAGAGTCACTCAGATCCTTACGCTCGCCCATTTTTCCTGCTTCCAACACGTCAACTTCGAGACCTGACTGTTCACTTGCTGCCTAATAATCCCTCACCTTTACAGGTGCCACTGTAATGAGATAATCAGCGTTACTCACGTCACCTGTCAGTGGGTTTAATGTTATGGCTGATCGGTGAATATATATAAAATTATTTTATACCTGTTGTGGTGTTTAGAGTTTAGAGTAAAACAGGTTGCCTGTCCCTTTAAGAGGAGCCGTCCGCCATTTCCTGCATGACCGCCCACAGGATGCGGAGCAGCCAATCAGGGCGCGGCGCACGTGACGCGCGCTCTAAGCGATGACCTCATCCCTGGAACGGAATGACGTCAAATACAAGATGGATGGAATCACGGCTGCTGTGCGGACGACGCAACTCGGAAAACAATAACAGAAGAAAAAGAAAAGAAAAGAAAGATAGAAAAACGGAATAAGAGGAATAAGGGCGGAAAGTGTTCGCGCGCTTGTTCCCGGGGCCTCGAGACGCGGTGAGTTGCTGAGACTCCAACGCTGTTCCGTCAGCGTGCAGCGCGCGCGCGCGACACACAGAGAGAGAGAGAGAGAGAGAGAGAGAGAGAGACTTCAGCAGGGGGAAAGAAGTTTGAGCTCTAATTGAGTTAGAGAGAGAGAGAGAGAGAGAGAGAGAGAAAAGCGGCGTTTTCTCTGACGTAACGTCGCGCGCACGGGGTTCTGTCTCTCTTCTTCTTTTTCTTCTTCTGTCTCTCTTTCATTTTCTTTTTCTTTCTTTCCATTTCAACGTCACTTGTGTCTTTCTCTCTTCTGCGTCTGAGCTCAGAGAAGTGAAATGACAACTGTGTGTGTGTGTGTGTGTGTGTGTGTGTGCGTGTGTGTGCGCGCGCTCTCTCATACACACTCTCGGTACACTCTGTGCTTTTGGTTGATCGAATCACAACAGCTCGTGAGCCACGATTAAAATATCCAGATTAGTGAATTATAGACATGTGATGAAGAGAACATCTTCCACACACACACACACACACACACACACACACTCACTCACTCACTCAGTGTGTGATTAAGCGTGAAGTAATGTGATACCGGTTCGCGCATGCGCCATGACAGCAAGCCTCATACTTTGTTTTCTAACACTATACATCTGTTTGTTTGTTTGTTTTTTCCATGTTGCTTTGGGTATCATCAATCATACACCTTTTGTACCTTTAGCGTGTATTTTCATACCTTTAAAAAGAATTTAAGGTGTGTGATATACCCTTAAGGAACTCCTCTGAATGATAATTAAAGTTCACGCACCTTCTCAGTGTGTTTATTGGACGGAACGCGTTAGGATCCGTTCGGTTTTAAGGGCGTGAGGTTTGGCGTTTTGTCAAAAATTATTGTTATCAAACTCTAAAACCGAGCTGTTTGTGTCCCTCAGGGCCGCGATGGAGAGCCTGGTGCACTACAGCAGCCCCGCCCACGCCGTCTCGTTGCTCGGCGTGTTAAACGAGCAGCGTCTGAAGGGCCAGTTCTGCGACGTGGTGCTGATGGCGGGCGAGCATCGCTACCCGGCCCACAGGAGCGTCCTCGCCGCCAGCAGCGAGTATTTCCACACTCTGTTCTCCAGGACAGACTCGGAGAACCGAGACATGATCCAGCTGGACTTCTGCGAGCCCGAGGCGTTCGAGATCGTGCTGAACTACATCTACTCCTCGTCCCTGTTCGTGGACAGAGGGAGCCTGGCGGTGATTCAGGAGCTGGGGTACAGCTTGGGCATCCCGTTCCTGACTAACATAATGTCCACCAGGCCGCAGGTGTCGTACTGCGTGACCCGAAAGAGGCTGTGCTTTCCCGACGAGGACGACGGCTCGCTCACCAAGAGGAGCGTCATCGTACACCAAGGTGGCGTTGGCGTCGCCAATAGAGAGAACGCGATTCCCCGCGGAAAAGCGTCCAGGCACGCACCAGAGGAGACTCAGCCTGGATCGGGTCTGGATTATCGTCCGTCAGGATACGGTAAACCAACGGAAATGGGGATGAATCTTAGCAAAAACGCTCCCAAAGAGCCAGAGGACGAATCGAAAACCATCATCCCGTCTTTGCCGTCCATCCTCAAGGGCCGCGCGGAGTACAGATCGCCCTCGGCGAGGCCGCAGCTGACCTCTTCGGTGTCTTTCAGCGAAACCATACAGCACTTAAACTCCGATCCTGCCGAAGACCCAACGGAGGAGGTGAAACCCGAACAGATGTACGATCCGAAATCGGTCCCTGGAACGCAGCAGGGGCCGCATAACCAAACCGTAGACCGGAGCGGGCCGCTTATTAAAAGCCTGCTTCGTAGATCCTTATCCATGGACAGTCCGGTTCCTGTTTTCTCTCCAGTTTTGGAGCTGAAGGACCCGCAGAGCAGGGAGCCGCCTGTTGTAAAATCGGAGATGAACACGGTTGAGTCGCCGTCGTCCGGGAACAAACATCACTTGCTGCCGCTTGTTCTCAGGTCCAAACAGCATAACGCGATGGCCAGGGAAGACAAGGACACTCAGGTAGAGGACAGAGTGACGGTCAAAACGGAAGCCAGCAGCCCATTGGCTGATCCTTCCGAAATCATACGGGTCACCGTAGAGGACAATCTGCCCGTCAACTTTAGAGATTTCGAGGCCAGCTTTGACGAAAATCCTAGAGGGTACCTCAGTCCTTCTGTGAAAAGGAGGTTACAGTTGGATGGTAATTCGTACACGTTTAAACGATCCAAAGTTTTGAACGAACACCAGTTCACGGATGAGGACGGCGTGACCGATGATTCAGCTCGCAACGTGGACGATCAGGAGCCCAGAGAACTGAGGCCGACGAAGATGTTTAAGTGCTGGAGCTGCATGAAGGTGTTCAGGTCAAACGCAGGGCTCTACCGCCACGTGAACATGTACCATAACCCGGAGAAGCCGTACGCGTGCGACATCTGCCACAAGCGCTTTCATACGAACTTCAAAGTGTGGACGCACTGCCAGACCCAACACGGCGTGGTCCAAAACCCGGCGGCTTCTTCCAGCTCCTACTCTGTGCTGGACGAGAAGTTCCAGAGGAAACTCATAGACATAGTGCGAGAGCGCGAGATAAAGAAAGCCTTGATCATGAAGCTCAGGAGAAACAAGCAGAGCCATCAAGCTCAGCCGTTTGCCAAGAAAAGCCGGAGATCGAGGTCTTACGGATGTCCCTATTGCGGGAAAATGTTCTTCTTCCAGTCGCATTTCAAACTGCACATGAAAGGACACACTGATGAGAGAGCTAGCATGGACGCACAGGATGAGGAAGGTCTACGTGAGCGGCAGGAGCAAACGGGACACGTCAAGGAGAACCAAGACAAAGAGGTTTTCCCCTGCAGGCTCTGCAACGTGAAACTGTTCTCTCTGAGCGAGCTGGAGGATCACGAGAGGGCGTGTCGCTACGCAACCGTCTGTCCCTACTGTGGCCTCAGGTTCTCCAACACGCTGGTGAAAAAGGATCACGAGGCTCACTGCAAGTACAAAAAGCTGACCTGCCTCGAGTGCATGCGCACTTTTAAATCCTCGTTCAGCATTTGGCGCCATCAGGTCGAAGTTCACAACCAGAACATGATGACCGTCAGGGAGCAGCTGACCATCGGGTACCACGACGTTAACCAAGAGACGGCGGAACTTGCCGGCGCTCCGCTGCCTCCTAAAGAGGCGATGAGAGACGACGCGACGTACGGCGACTCCGAGGACTCGTCTTCTTACCTCCCGGAGGATCTGAGCTCGACTCATAATCAGGGCAAGCTCATCGTAAAAGAGGAGCCGCAGGAGGAACCGGTGACGGACAGAGAACCCTCAGCTCCCGAGGAACCAGGCGTGCGGCCTTGCGAGAAATGCGGCAAACTCTTCGGCTCTCACAAAGCCCTCGAGCGCCACCAGGAGCTTCTCTGCCACATCAAGCCCTTCATCTGCCACATCTGCCACAAAGCGTTCCGGACCAACTTCCGCCTCTGGAGCCACTATCAGTCCCACATGTCGTCGTCCGAAGAGCCCGTGAGCAGACAGACGGACAGACCGCCTCCGTGCTCTCCTCCTCCGTCTCCGACTCTCACCATCTCCGCCCAAGAGCCTCCGTCCTCACGAGCGTCTCCACCAAAATCAGGTCAAACCGAAGGGAAGGTCTCGGAGGAGGAGCCTAGAACCCTCGCGTCTTCTCTGTCCAAACCCGAAAGAGCGGAGCAGGAAAAGTCAGGCGGAGATTTCTCTCGTTCCAGGTCGGACAGCGCTGAAAATCCAGCAACTTCTCAGGAATCGGACACGCTGTTTTATCACGCGCCGACGCTGTCTGCTCTGACGTTTAAGAGGCAGTACATGTGCAAACTCTGCCACAGGACCTTCAAGACTGCCTTCAGTCTGTGGAGTCACGAGCAGAGCCACAGTCACGTCTAATCACGCCATTCATTCACGCTAAAGGAGTCTCCTTCAACCCAGACGTAGCCGAGCAGCCGTGATGTGTGTGTGCGTGTGTGTGTGTGTGTGTGTGTGTGTGTGTGTGTGTGTGTGTGAGAGAGAGAGAGAGAGAGATTAAGTAAAATAACACTTATAGGTGAAAAATTATTTGGAGGCGGGGCTTGGGCAGGGTATCCAAGATGGCGGCTCGGTTAATAGATCAGGGTCTAAAGAAGCAAACGTCACACACTCGTCACGTCTCGACTGCGTTTGGGTTAACACACACACACACACACACACACACACACACACACACACGTACAGGATGCTTATCCATACACGTATACATGTACTACACTTATTTTTATTTTGTGTTTTTTGTTTTGTTTTTTACTTCCTGGTGCATCAGTGAACAATGTGTACAAATTCAGATGTTTATTTCTCATTTCTGATGGTAATCTCCTCTCGTCCAGAATGTTAAAAACCTGCTTATAAAAACCTGCAATAACTCTGTAAAAGTGCTTTGCGTAGGAGTTACGCTCGTTACTCGTCTCCGTGGCCTTCTTTTCCCTCCTCGAGCCGAAAGCCACGTCAAACCCAAACCCAAGCGACTGTAGTGTTCGGGACGTGACGTCGTTTCTTTCCTCCCCATTCTGCAATTCCGTATAAATATATATTTATTATTTTGTATTACATTTATACGAACTTTAACCCGCGACCCGTCTGAATGATGGAGCCGTGCTTTTGCTCGAAAATCCAAAAACGAGATGTTTTGTGTTGCCTTACTACATACAGATAATAACAGCAGTCATTTCACGCCGGGGTCTAAGTTCTAATTGGTGAATGAGTGTTTATTATTATTATTATTATTATTATTATTATTATTATTATTATTATTATCATCATTCTAACAGCACATTCTTCATTCGGATGAAAACCAGTGCATGAGATTTCGAGATTTTGTTCCTTTAACGATGAAAGTGTTGAAAACTAAAACGTATTATTATGAAATGACTTATGTTTTTATGTAATTTATGAAATTACAGTATGTTTGTTTTTGGGGGGGTTTTGTGTGTGTGTGTGTGTGTGTGTGTGTGTGTGTGTGTGTGTGTGTGTGTGTGTGCGTGCGTGCGTGCGTGTGTGTGCGTGTGTGTGCGTGTGCGCGTGCGTGCGTGCGTGCGTGTGTGTGTGTGTGTGCGCGCATTTACACTTGAAACCAAAACATGCTCGTTCTTTTTCTTTTTACTTTTTACTTTTTACTTTTTTAAACTCACTGTTCAATGGTTGAAGCAAACACAAGGATATACCACACACACACACACACACACACACACACACACACAGACGAGCGTATAACACGCAGTAGGCATGCGCCGATACTAAATTTTCATATCACGATCAATAATGAGGTGACGTTTTACAATATTATTCCAGAATTGTGTTAAAAATCCAGTACATATATACAAGCGTTTTTCAGATTCAGAATTTTATATAAATATATAAATATATAAATATATACATCGTGATCATGTTTTTATTCTCGCAGATATACACTTTTTTTTTTTAATGGTGTAAGATATATAGTTATAAACATTATAAACGTGTGTATATACGGTTTTGTGTTCTATATCGTGGACATGTTTGTGCAGTGAGAGAAACTCTGTCGCATTCGGAGAAATATTGTGACTTTATTCTAAATCTAAATTTTTTTTAAAAACCCACGATGCACTTACCGTGACGTGAGGATAACGTCGGCACACGCCCAGTGAGCGGCGTAAAGTGATCGCTAGCTCCTCGTTTCTGGCTGTGCGGCTGTTTGTTTGTTTTATTCCCCCATTAACGTTTAAATGGCGAGTGAGAAAGATTATATTACGGTACTGTATCAGTACTTCACTAAAATAACTCGTTAATCAGGTGAGTCAGGTGACGATGCTCAGCTCATCGCACGGGACGTGTTGTGACATCACAGATTTAATCAAAGCACAATTTCTAGAATTATGTATTTGTTTTTTTTTGAGCTATAAAACTATACTAGTGCTGTTGGTTTGTGGATGTTGGAGGATAAACAGAAATATTAATAGATAATTAAGAGTTTTGTCAGATTGATGAGTCTTACATGCCTTTGCATATCTGTGGAAGCTTTAAGGCAGAATTTATTGAATGTAATGTGCTTTTTTTTTTTATTGTTTTTTATTTTATTTTTATTCCTCAGATGCCTCAGTGTAAATAAAACGCGCTTCTTCATTCTATTGAGCTTCAAGCTGATGATTTAAAGACTTCGTTAAAATTCCTCCGTCGGCTGATTTTTGTATTTTGTACAAATATTTTTTGTTTTATGAAAACCGCTGTAACTTTTGGGGTATTTCAGTGTTTTCTCTGCAATAATTCATCTTTTATAATGATATAATTCTATAAATTCTATACATTTGTTCTGTGGCAGGTTTATTTTGTGTTTAGTGATTTTTTTTTTCTTTTCCTCTACTGTTTAACCGCTTGCTTTCTAAAATAAAGTGACGCTGATCAGCAGGTCTCACAGCGGAATAATTGAACCTTTACACAAACCTGCGGTAGATTTTCTCTGTTTTCTGTCAAATTAAAATAAAAACATTATCTAATGGTATTGTCTTTTTCCCCCCCAGCAAAACACTGTGGATTTTTTTACATGAGTTCAGATTTATTCTGAAAAAAAAAAAAAAAAATAACATTTTTACACTGTACAAAATTAAAACCACCAGGCAAAAGTTTGTACACCCCCCGCTCATGCGTCACACGAGAAAAGTGTCCAGATCTTTTATATTTTTAACTCCTGAGGAAGTTTTGCAAAATCTCACCATCTTCTCATCCTGGACGATTTCCTTAAAGTTTTCAAATACAGCGAGGAAAGAGTTTAATTTTAAAACACTTTTAAGAAAGTATTTATTATTAAACTTAGACACGGACATTAACATTAACGTCACTATTTATATTTAAACCATAAGCTTTTATTCAAATGTCTTTAAAACAATTAAATATATATTTAACTTTTGACTGCTAGATTATTTCTGATGCTAATTACAGACTGATAAATAAAGAGGAAACCCGCGCGTGTGTGTGTGTGTGTGTGTGTGTGACTGATGATGGACTTCATAACCCTGTCATAACCCTGTTATAACGCCAGCGTGTCTTTGATGAGCCTCCTCATGGTGGTGCTCACTGACGTCCCGAGAGAATCCGTAATCTGGTACGTGATCTTGTGCAGATACGGCTGGACGTCCTTCAGGCTCGTGTCGAACACGTTGTCCACCTCGGACTGCGTGGGCATCTTGGGCAGGTACTCGTGCCGGTTGATGACCTCCACGATGTTGATGACCTTCTCGCCGAGTTTCTCGCCCACTTTCTCCCGGCAGATCTGACGCTCCTGCTCGTTGGCCAGGTTCACCACGTTCACCTTGATGGTCCACACCTCCCAGGGGATGCACTCGTCCGAGAACGGCCAGCGCGACTTCTTCTTCTGATAGAACTCCAGAGAGATCTGACCCATCCCGTCACTGCCCGAGTTCCCCAGCGCATCCTGGAGAAGAAACAAAAAATAACAAAAGTGCTTGAGGTCATGGTGCAGGAGGAAGCTCTCCAAATTACAGGTTAAAGTCCATGTCCAAGTTCAGGAGAATCCAAGTTCAGGAGAATCCAAGTTCAGGAGAATCCAAGTTCAGGAGATTAGATTCAGAGTCGACTCTTTGCACCGACTCGTTAAGAGTCGAAATGAAATGTCTCACCAGAACGATCTGAAAAACCCGTCATTAATTAGAGCAAAGGCTCTCAACCTGTCAGCCGCCTGTTTCTCCAAAAGTTTAGTTTTACTCATATAAACATGATTTATTAAATGTTTTACAGTAATAATAATAATAATAATAATAATAATGACGAGAACCGTCAAATCATTTATATTTAGACTTCCATTAGCCTTCATTCAGTGAAAGTTCTGATGCGGCGTGTAAAAGTGTAAATCTGGCTGCATGTTTACAATATTTACAGATTATCTGCACTTTGCACTCCACAGTGATGGAACAGCAGTGATGTGATGCTACGGGTGTAAAATGTGCTCATGAAAATATTAAGCGAACGAGACCCGAACTGTGCACTGGCGCTTATTTATGTGATGGAGGTCTGGTGTGAGAGCGGAGACGATCTGCGTGATTTCAACTACATCTACATCAACATTCTCTCTCTCTCTCTCTCTCTCTCTCTCTCTGTGTGTGTGTGTGTGTGATGCACGAGCCCAGTACTGTCATTACAGAGCCTGCAATTACACATTCACTCACACACACACACTCACTCTTTTACACGCACAATCAAACACTGATTCACAGAAAACCGTCGTTGCTTTGGGGGTTTCCTCAGGGTTCTCCGGTTTCCTCCCCCACTCCAAAGACATGCGCTGTGATTGGACAATCTCTAAATCGTGTGTGAATGGATGGATTATAATATTAATAAAGTCCCAGTAAAGACGAGCCGCTGCACCTTAAACTCGGTCACCGTTTTCCGGATCACGCGCTCGAGCTCGTCCGATGAAACCCGCACGTAGGTGAAGTCGATGAAGTCGCAGTCCACGTCCTGAGTCCCCACCGTGCCCATGCAGTACGTCCCCTCCTTCTTATAGTGGAACTTTCCGGTGCTGCGGTGCAGGAGGATGGTGTGCAGCAGCGCCGCCATGGCCTCATCCACCTGCCGGGCCTCCAGAGACACCTCCAACACCTCCGAGCGACAATTCATCCCCCACACACTCACACGAAACACACACACACACACAATAAATAATAAACACTAAACACTCGCTAAACACACACACAAACACTAAACACACTCACACACAATAAATAATAAACACTAAACACATTCACACTAAACACACACAAACAATAAATAATAAACACTAAACACTCGCTAAACACACACACAAACACTAAACACACTCACACACAATAAATAATAA
>CM074990.1:473005-474015 GCA_037576825.1 Pangasius krempfi | reverse complement strand
AAGCTGGAGCTTTAAGTTCTCCGACGTCTTCAGGACAGAGGAGTTTACGCTGCTTTGCGGTTTCTCAGTAACGTGCGTAACAAGCTGCGTTTTTTTATTTTTTTATTTTTTTGGTCTTACAAACTTGAAGAGGGAAAAAAAAGCGGCTGGTGAGGGAACGAGTGTTTATAGCTGCTATAACGTCAGTGACAACAGGAACTCACTTGTTTCTCCAACATTTAAATGTAACTATAAAATGGATAAATGTGTTGTTTATTTATTAATGAAGAAAAAATTGCATTCATTGACAAAGTACCACTTCTGGGTGGTGACGGTAACGCCGCTTTAGCTCAGGACACATCACACCACCCCATTTGTTGTTGCAGTGACGTGACAAAGCGGCCAGAAGTCGTTATTTTTCAATTAAATGGGTTCTGATGACCTTCGCCAATGTAAAGTGGGCGGGATTAGAAGTGAGGGACAGTTTTGTGTGTGTGTCTAATTTAACGACTGCATGGTGCTTTGACTCGTCTTAGAGGTTTATTTTGCACACATCATCAGCATCGCCGTCTCCGACAGGCGACCTTGAGGACCAGAACTGATCGATCTGGCATGATGAGAAGCCACAGAGTGCGCTCCTGCACAGCAGAAGTGCTATTAAACTTTGTATTTCCTTTATTAAAAAATGCCCTTGACACTCTCCAGAAAGGACTTTATTCAGTGTGCTGTAGCTGAATGGTGTAAAATAATGCAAGGAGCTTTTAATGAACACAGAACTGAAGAACAGCTTATAATTTTACAGGATTTTAAACGTATCCCGGGTCTGACGGAACAGAACGTCACTAAGTAGTGCACACTACAGGAGGGTAGTGTAGGGAACAGGATGGACTGAGCCTGAGAGTGTGTTTAGCCCACATTACTGTCCTCTTTGGCCCAACTAGGCCATCGTCTCTCTCAGAAAAGACACACACTTCCTCACTCCTCCGTATTGTTCACTTTATTTATCCTGCTTTTGTTTCATCTCTCTCTCG
>CM074990.1:460505-468005 GCA_037576825.1 Pangasius krempfi | reverse complement strand
GCTCTGTCGCCACCGTTTGTTGTCATAGTTACGTTGTCATGGTTACGAGCAGCATCCGTCGATGGCCTCGTGTTGCTACGGGAGCGGAGGGAAGACGATTCAGTCATACCTGAGTGGAGGAGAAGGAGGAGGAGGAGGATGGTAGTGATGACGTGTGTGTGTGTGTGTACGGGGTGGGGTTCAATGCATCATGGGTGTTAACGCACTCCACTCCTCATGAATACACACTAGCTCATTCTGTAATATACATTAACACAAAGGAACACTTCGCATGCGCGCACACACACACACACACACACACACACACACACACACACACACACACACACACACCCAGTGAGACTCTCACCATCTGTAATACATACTTCACAATCAAAACATCAATCATGTATTTGACTGTACAACACACTCACACCAGCACACCTTAAAAAAAAAAAAAAAACACTAACATGCTGTAGCGCGCACACAATTGCACGCTCACACGCTAACACACACTCTCTAACACAAACACACTCAAACTCTAATACACTCATACGCATAAACACTCTCTTACACACCAACACGATCTAGGACACGCAACACAATAACACACACACTGTCCTGTTCAGACATGCTGTAACACACAGTGATTTGTCCATTTCAGCTCAGCGAAGGTTTTAATTGTTCTGTAACTGAGTGTGTGAGACGTTAGCGATCAGCGTCTTCACCACGCGCTCCGTTGGCAGAGAACCGACCGGAACGTTGGCGAGTCGTGACACGGTGACGCTCCTCGTCTTTTGCATTTGTCTTTTTTCTTTTACATTCACACTTTAAGGAAATTTGACAGTTTGAACTTTTTCTAAAGTTCCATTTGAACTTTTGCAGAATTTACAGCTGTTCATTATAAGGACGTTTACCACAAATGTATTACCTGCCTTTCAGGTGTATTAATTTACACACACACACACACACACACACACACACACACACACACACACACAGCTGTATAAAGTATGCCGATCAAATGTAAACTCTATAATCATCTACTATAAACTGAAAGTTCTATGATTTCTGGTTAGCAACATTAGCCTCGTAGCTCCAGTACAAGACGTCACACACTGAACACGTCTCAGCTGATCGAATGGACTTGAGATAAATGTCATTATTGTCCAAACCGTTGCTTTATTCTCTCTCTCTCTCTCTCTCTCTCTCTCTGTGTTTTACAGTAACTGTCCGTTCCCGCTGGCGGCAGGTTTGGCCCGTGGTACGGCTGACAGCGTTCTACAGACCGATCTCTCCAGCTGTCAGCTCACCAAGACCACAGAGGACGGCACAGAGACGGAAACCATTCCTCGTAGGTGTCTGCAGTTTACACACCACCGATATCAAAACGCTTCACTGTGTATCACCCAAAACCTGCTTCTGAAACCAAACATCTTTAACTTCTTCTCTCTGGTGTTTAACGCTGCAGAATATTTCTAGTGTCGCTAAAATCATTTCATTTGTGTCTGTTGTTATAGCAGCTTCCGTTTCCACTCTTCTCCAGTTTTCAAAATAATCATAATCATAATAATAATAAGGTATTTTTACAAACATGAGTAAATGGTATTGAACAATCGTTAGAGGGGGTTTCAATCAAACTGCTGTTTAGTGACTTGTTTGCGCGCGGCGCAGTAGTACAGCGGGTAGCATCGTCCCCTCACAGCTCCAGGGTTCTGTGTGACCCTGAGCTCAGGTTACTGTCAGTGTGGAGTTCTCCGGTTTCCTCCAACCTCCCAAAAACATGCTGTTGGTGGACTAGCTAAGATAAATCACCCCAAGGTGTGTGTGTGTGTGTGTGTGTGTGTGTGTGTGTGTGTGTGTGAGAGAATGTGTGTATCATTGTGTCCTGTGATGGACTGGCGTCCCATTCAGGGTGTCTTCCCACCTCACACCACGACCCTGTTCAGGATAAAACGTTTACTGACGACGAACATGAACTGAATGAAGTGTCACTGAAATTGAATCCGTCAGCCCAAAGATTCCTGCGTGTGATTCATAAATGGAGCACAATGTTTAATGTACACCTTCCTTTTCACTGAGCACTGGGAGGAAAAAAAACCACAGGCTTTCATCATCTCTACTTCGAAGTTGAATAGCAGGAGCACTAAATATGCATCGCTGAAAAGTGCATCCGAGTCCCTGTGAGAGCGCTGCTCTTGTTCGACATTGGCTTTGACATTTCTGGGTATTTCCAAGGACACCCGTGACCCAAAAGCCGACGATTTTAGGTCTTAGAGAGGCTCAAGCAGGGAGAGACTCTTCCGTCCTGCTGCCTCCGCGCTGCGATCAGCTGGCATTCGCCGCTAATGTAGGCCACTCTGCACAATTCCTATTCGACTGCAGAATCAGGTCACTTACTAACTTAACACTGGCCTGAATTGCTTTCTTAACTTTCTATATTCGAATGGAAATGGCAGAGGAATTGGAAGCAGGGACGACTGAGAAGTGCTCCAGACAGACATATTAGAGGAGAGAACATCTGGCCTTCAGATTTACACTCCTCTCTGAGCAGGTGTGTGTGTGTGTGTGTGTGTGTGTGTGTGTGTGTGTGTATGAGTGTGATGTTATCGTGTCAGATTCAGTTCTCACTACAGTCGCTGTGTTTGCACTCGCAGTGGCGTTCAGCAGGGATTTGTAGAGCCAGCAGATGGTCTGCGAGGGCTGGATTTATGTTTATATATAAAATCTTCTCCAGAAATGAGGGATTTGTCCACAGATCAGATGTGGAGAGATGCTTTTTCTTTTTTAAGCTTCCACACTTTTGTACAGTAAAAGACGTTTCTTGTTGACATTATTGATCTGCTTCCTTCCTTCACATCCCTGTGTGTGTGTTTGTGTGGCCTTGGCAGATGGAGTTAAACATGTCATGTAGCTGCACCTTCATACCCACCTGCTGTAAATTTTCAGTACAGCCCTGCAGCTCTGTGCGTGTGTGTGCGTGCGCGTGCGTGCGTGTGTGTGCGCGAGATCTAATCTCTCATTAATAAAGTGCATGGCCTTCATACTGCTCAGAGCTCGAGTTCAAAAAAATCATTTGAAATGTTTTTGAACCGCTGACTCGGACTTTTCCACATTGACAGCAAACTGAGACAATCACAAAATCCAGCCCGTGGTGAAGAAAGCTGAGGCTGAAGCAGACGGACAGATGTGCAGTGACTTGCAGTTTTACACCTCATAGTTTAGCGAGCAGAAACAGTGGCAGTATTTAAACTTCACTCCTCAGTACAGAGGGAACAGCACTGGCGCTCAGTCACACTGGAAACTGAATATGATGAAATATTACTCCTGCAGTAAAGACCGGTTTCAGGTCTTCAGCCTCTTAGCTGTTATGATGTGATCTAGCTTTTACTGCGAACAGCTAGCTGTGATTTCGAGCTCGTGCGAATGTTCATAGATCATGTGTGATTGTACTCAGCAAACGTTCTGTCTAAAGACACAGACTAGTACGCCGAGTACTGAGATCAAGACCAGGATCCTGAGTAACAAGATTTATAGCAGGATTGAGTGTATGAGAAAATGACGAGACCAAAAGTCTGAAAAGATCTTAAGTAATGATCTCAAGACCATGAGCCATATTTTAAGACTAAGACCAACAAGTGTTAAAGACTAGGGCCAAGACCACAGCCAAGACCCTGAGTAAACACGGCAAGAGTAACAAAAGCCCAGACCCGATTTTTGAATATTGAGACCAATACCAAGGTTCTGAGTAATGAGAATCAGAACAAGACAAAGACCACAACTAATATTTTAGGTAACGACACCCGGATCCCGAGCTGTAAGCTGAATAACGAGAACAGAACTGACCAGCAAGACTTCAGGGCGAGACTGAAACTGTAAAGACTATAAAGCCATGTTTGTGGTCCCAAGATCTCGACTTCATCTCTGTTAGCACTAAAGTCTGTTGTATTCACTAAACACTGTGTATTCAGGACTCGTTAAACCATGGTACGTTGGTAGCCCATTTTGTGTGTGTGTGTGTGTGTGTGTGTGTGTGTGTGTGTGTGTGTGTGCTGTGTGTGTGCTGTTCTTAAAGTTTAAAGTTGATGTACTGTTTATGAGATGATGTCCTGTTTATCTAAAGCAGGTCTCTCTCTCCGTCTGTCCCCAGTGTCTGTCACTAACCTGATTCACAAAGCAGCACACCTTGTAGACTTCACCATGTGGCGGAGGAATGGACATGTAGAAAGAAAGAAAGACAGACACACAGACAGACAGAGACAGACGTCTGGCTCTGGGCGTCTGTTCACCAGTGCAGTGACATGACAGATTAAATATAGATTGCTCCCACAGAGCTGAGGAGGGACGCTGCGTCCACATCAACCACTAAACAATCGCACGTTGCATAACCTGAAAACACAAAAACCTGTTCAATGTGCTCTGAAAAATCGAGACCGCCATTTCAGTGACACATCTGATTTTTTTTTAGCAACTTCACAATAAAAAAAAAAGACCTAGATGGTCTAATACCTGTTTTATGGAACAGAGGAGAAAAATGAAGCAGCGTCTTCAGAATTACACGTGGAGAAGGACTGTGCTTCCCTCAGCTTCGTCTAATATGTACCCTTATACTGTGCGTTATCTGCATAATGAGGACGAGAAGATGATCAAGACTCAGTCCTGGACTTTAAGTGAGATGAAGTCTCTCTCTCTCTCTCTCTCTCTCTCTCTATATATATATATATATATATATATATAATCATAACTAAGCTCTAAGCGGAGAGATCACACTGTGATCACGTCTGAGACTCTGAGGGACGAGAAGAAGACTAAGACTCTGTTTAATCAGATCCATGTGTATGAATAATGCCACTAAAATGAGTCTTGTACAGTTTTGTTGGTATAAACAGCGAGCTTGTCAATGTCAGTGGAACAGCGTGTAATCTCCGTCTCTGTTCCTCAAATCATTTTTATTCCAGACACTTATTTTCCCCCGAGTAGCAAGACTTTCTAACTTCCTGAGCTATTAATCTGAATCTAAACCCACATTCCCCGAAGCCCTGAAATATTTTATCATTGGTCCAATAACTGAAGTTTTAAAAGAGAAAAAAACAAACATACATTGTAGAGTTTGTGAAAGTGTAAAATAAAAATGCGTCAGAGCTGCACATTAAACACTGCGACTGAAGGAGGAAAATATGATCATCTCTCACTTTCTGTCTGTCTGTCTGTGTATCTGTCTCTCTTAGCAGATGTCCTCTTTTGCTCATGTCCTCAATTCTCATATTCGAGTACACACACACACACACACACTCAGACTTTTTCTCTCTTGTTATCCTTTCTGAACTTTGGTAACCGTGCTGTGATCCTTCACAAGCCTGAACTGTGTCTTTAGATTTTGCAGCACTAGAACTGGAACGTGTGTGTGATGTGTGTGTCTTTGTGCAGAGATCGAGGCGGTGAAATTGGCTCGTCTGGTCTTCAATAAGCTGTGCGAGACGTGCTGCATGTGGCTGAAGGGTTTCCCGCCGCGACGTCGCTCTCAGACCTACTACGAGACCTCCATCCACGCCATTAAAAACATGCGGCGCAAGATGGAAGACAGGCACGTCATCATCCCCGACTTCAACACGCTCTTCAACCTGCAGGTACCCTACACACACGCGCGCGCGCACACGCAGATCAGAAATTAGATTAGATTCTCTCTATAACAGCCACGCGCATGAATGTGCTAGTTAACAGCTAGAACAGCTACCAAGTTATTGATTTAAAAAGCTATCTATTTAAAACAAATAAATAAATAAAGATGAGGATAGAGGATTTACTGCTTCCTGTGAAAGGTCTTGAAGGGAAAGTTTGGATGAACTGCAGGCGTATTTCTCCAAACCCTGAGTGTATGATCTCCTGATAAAGCTCACTGTATTCAGCTGTAATAGAGCTGGAATTGAATCAGTAAAGCGTTTGTGTGTAAACGACCAGCTCGGTTTAGTGCTGCTGATAAATGAAGAGCTTTTACTGGAGCTAAAGAGCAGAAACACAGAAACTCACTCTCTATCAGATGAAATGTGAGCTGCAGCTAAAGCGAGAGCGCTTGATATTCATAACACACTGTTCAGAGAGAGAGAGAGAGAGAGAGAGACACGCAGGTAGACAGAGACACAGGTAGAGACAGACAGAGACACAGGGCAAGACTGCGCGAGTGTGAGAACGAGGATTCAAAAGCTGCTCTCGGGATTTAAAAGTTTGGAGGCAGTTTAAAGGTAAAAGTTGAACACCTAGGTTAGTAGAGAATAAGTTTATCACATTCAGAAAGGGGGTACAAACTTTTGAACTGATGTCATTTTGAATATCTTTCCAGTATTTGAAAGGGAAAAACCTTTCTGTAAATAAACTAGTCCTAAGGGTGTGTAGACTTATGCATCTAGTTGTATACATGTTTATTTGTTGGTTAAATATTGTGCGCGCGCGCGCGTGTGCACGTTGTTGGCGCTCGCTGGTTCCTGAGCAGTGAAGTGATTATTCTCTCGTCACGTGTTTCTCTAAAGCCACATAATGACTCTTCATCTGCTCGTAATTAAACCTGATTTAAAGCCGAGAACGCTGAGCGCTTTATTTACACGCTCATCAACAACTGACATTTCATTTAGTGTATTATAATAAGAGAATGGGAGTCACTAGAATTAGTGTGTGTGTGTGTGTGTGTGTGTGTGTGTCCTCAGGTTTTGTGAGGATTAAAATGGTTTAAAGTGCACGGAGTGCTGCAGATGAATTACACTCAAGGGTCGTGTTGCAGTTTAATTAATCGCCGTTACAGCAGATCTCCAGTCACCTCGCCGTCTCTCTCCACTCACTATTCATTTAAAAACAAACAGAACCGTACCGTCCTCCACGCACACTAACACTCAACTCATTATCCAATTACATCACATCCGATTAAAGACAGATTTAGTGCTGTACAGTTTGATGTTGGTGGAGAACAAAGTGATCCTTTCTTTTAGATGCGACACAAAGGCCACGCCCCCTTTCGCTTGGACTGACGGGGCACAGCGGCCACTTTCTCAGATATCATTCAAAAATGAATACTTATAATGATCATGTGACTTTCAAACTGTTGTCAAGGTTTGGGGAGGTGGAGCCAAACGTGTGGCTGATTCTATAGTTGCAATTCACAAAAGTAATATTGGTTTTAACGTAGTGTTTTTTTTTTTTTTTTTTAAAGCAGAATCCATGGAGTGATGTTTGAGAGCGGTGATGTGACGGCAGGTTGTGTGTGTGTGTGCAGGATCAGGAGGAGCAGGCGTTCTTCGCCGTGTTCGATGGACACGGTGGCGTCGACGCTGCGACCTATGCCGCAAATCACCTCCATGTCAACCTGGTGAGGCAGGAGATGTTCAGCCAGGACCCAGGAGAAGCTCTGTACCGAGCCTTCAAACTCACCGACGAGCGCTTCGTACAGAAAGCATCACGAGAGGTGTGTGTGTGTGTGTGTGTGTGTGTGTGTGTGTGTGTGTGTGTGTGTGTGTGTGTGTGTGTGTGTGTGTG
>CM074990.1:431937-451384 GCA_037576825.1 Pangasius krempfi | reverse complement strand
CTCTCTCACACACACACACACACACACACACACACACACACACACACACACACACACACACACACACACACACAGTGAGATTATCATTTCTTTTTACTACTTAGTTTTTGCTGTCCACATCACACACATCACAATATTGTGTGATTGATACTTTAATTAGTACTGAGTCATGCGTGTAAACGCCGCAATCTTATTGCCCGATTCAGATTAAGACAATATTCTGATTCCCCAAATTCCCACTCCTGGAATACGTCCGTTTTAATCGGAGATTTGTTGCATGTAAACACCTTATTCAGAAAATCCACTGAAAGGAGACATGCGCAGCTCAGCCCGCAAGGAAGTGTGGGTGCTGACAGACGCTTATCTGTAGGCAGGTATTTAGGAACAGCAACTCGGGCATACTTACAACAACCAAACCATGTATTCAGGAATATTCCGGTTCCTGGACACACATCGTATCCGGAATACGGCTGCAACCCGGATACAGACTTCATACGGAATTTGATGTGCGTGTAAACGCAGCCAGAGAAGGGTGTTAATAAGCTGTAAAATCAGTCTACACGTCTGAAACATCCCGCTGGTCAGTGTTCTTAAAGTACTGCACCGAGACATCACTAATCACAATAACAGTGACGCTGAACAGAAAGATCACACAAAACCCTGAGAAACCGAATCCTCACGCGAGAGCTGTGCTCAGGCGCAGAGCTCTGGACAGAACTTCAGAATACATTCTGGACCTTTTGTTCAAGTCCAGATGACACACACTGTGTAACTGACAGAGAAAAATTCACAGCAAGACGATTCCTACAGGTCGACAGAAACCCCAACACGGCAGAGACGCCGTTCTGTAACCGCCGTTTTAACAGCACCAAACGCAGCCTGTCTGATCACATGACCTTCGTTTAAAAACGGGGCCTTCTGCTTTGACTCGTGGTAGCGCATTATTTTCTAATGCAAGGTGCCAACATTTTTCAGCAGTGATTCAGATATATATATATATACACACACACACACACACACACACACACACACACACACACACACACAAAAAGAGGGTTCCTTTACTACAAAAAGAGGGGGTTTTATTGTGTGTAATACAGTAACTGCTTTTTTCACCTTTGTTGTGTGACGCCATTAAGACTCGAGACACTGTGGCTCTAAAACTCTTCAGACGTTCCCTTTTGGGTTTTTTTTTGTTTTTTTGCACCAATGCAGCCTTCCCTTTTTATCACCCAGTTACAGGCTCTTACAAATAAAAATAAATAAAGATTCTGTGAAATGTCTTCCGTGAGCTCCGAGACGGCGAGATCGTGTTCACGGGCTCAGTGTAGCACCAGTGTAGCCTTAACACATATTTTAAAATAAAAGAAATACTATAAAAGAAGTTACGTAAAAGGTAAAGACGTGAGGTCGGTGACGTCCTTCTCTCTCTTCGTCCTTTGTTTGCGATGGAGGAGGAATAAAAGTGCAGGTCACGTGACCAACACAGACTGAAGAGCTGCTCTGAGGGGACTGGAAAGCGAGACGCTCTCGTCACCGTTACATAAAACTTTCATTGTTCCTGAGTTATTAATGGAAATATTCGTGATGCGCGAGTGCTTGTGAAGCTTAGGAGACTCGCTGAAGTGCACTTTATTCAAACAGAAACACACGAGCTGTGAGCTGAACACCACGCCGTGCGGTCCTGGGTCTTTGCGTCTGATACAGAACATCCACCAGAACCGAGGGAGAACCGCAGATGGGTTGAGACGGGATGAGAAAGTAGAAGTCCAGCAGAACAGTTTCACTGCTGTTTTCTTTTCCGCCAATCATAAACAAGAACCCAGGGAACTTAAGGGTTCAGCGCATTTCCCACCTGTTCAGCCTAACACAGAAGAAGTGCTCAGAAGGTGCGTCTTTGACTCCATATATGGAAATAAGGGAGGTTCTATTCAAATGTGGCTGCAATACCATATATGGGTTGTGGGCGTGTCCCTAAAGACTGTATCTAGTTTATAGAAGTTAACATGGACGCGAGTTTAACCACGCATGCGTTACGTCACGTTACGAAATGTCAGGATTTACATTTAAAACATAACGCGACATGATGCAAATCATGCAATATGAATTTATCATAAAAGGCACAATGTTAAAAAGTCTGTTATTAAGGGCACAAAGATCAAACAATTTGGACGAATCAATCAGTTTAAAAGGCAACGACTGAAATTTATCGATGCAACAATTATAAATCGATTATCGAAAAAACAGACAACTGGTGTGTTTGAAATAATTAAGGCAAAACAAATCAATAATATAAAATACCTCATCTCCATATAACTGATGTGTACATAATTTAATAGACTAGCAAGGTTTTCTCGTTAATCTCATCATCAAAGACTGATCATATCAGTTTCAGTAATATCGTCAAATATCGTTAACTTTAAGAAACAAATTGTATGGTATGGTATCGAGCGTGAGCGTGTGTGTGTGTGTGTATCAGACCTAGCTGCTCTAACCCTCTTCCTCTTTGCTTCACTGAAAACACTGAAGTTGTACTGAATATGCAAATGGCCGTAACGATGCAACGAATATGTAAACTAGGATGAGACGTCATACTTCTGAGCATCAATTAGCTACTTTCCTCTGAAGAGAGATGAAAACACTGATAGAAACTGCGGTTTTAGCAATAAACCATGACCATGACCATGACCATTCTCCTACATACTGTCATCTACACACACTGCACTGAGTTTTAAACTCCTTTCTAAACAGCAGCTGTGTGCGAAAGAGCAGCGCGGCGGCCATTTTGTGAAAATCCCTCAGATTACTCACTCACCTGAGCAACACTCCCACTTCCTCTCAGCAAACTGTGCAGTTTAAATCATCACAACCTACAACACGACCTACATCACAACCTCCAACACTATCTACAACACAACCTCCAACACTATCTACAACACAACCTCCAACACTATCTACAACACAACCTCCAAAACTATCTACAACACGACCACACCGGGACATGATAAATGACCACCCGTATTCAAACTAAAAAAAAACTCATTAATTAAAACTGTAGAGATTTATAAAGCAGTTATAGAAAATAATTTATTTAAAATATCCAAACCTGACACTTTTGTCCTCTTTAATTCTCTCTCTGAGCTTTTGGACTAAAGTTTCATGTTTATAATCGAAATTTAACTCTGATATTTTCACTCATTAGGTGAATAAACTCTCAGAAAGTTAAGGCGACGCGTCGGAACTGAACCTAATTAGCGACTTCGGCATCACGTGATCAAATCGGACGCATCCTATTGGATAGAATCAGCTCTCTCTGCAAAGAGCCGTGGTTTTTCTTCCAAATTCCGCATTTAACACAAAATAAAGCAAAATGCTACCAAGCGGAGTCAATAAACTTTCATTGTCCGCTTCTAAAATGCGGAAGACGCGACGGTGTTGTGATTAGTTAATGGAGTAAGTTACCTGGTAATTAGGTGGTTGGTGCTGACGGCCACGCGCGCACACCGTGAGGCGGAAGTAATCAGCCACGCAGTGACGTCATCGCCCATCCACCTGCACGTCCAATACAGTACTTCCTGGATACGACTTACTGATGCTCGTCGTCATGGTTACAGTTCAACACTGTTCTGTAGTGTGATCAGCAGTCATTTAAAAGTAGGAGTGATATATTTTAATTAGGATTGATATATCCCAAATTTTCCCTCATCCATCCATCTATATGTCTGTCTACCTATCTGTCTATCTATCCATCTATCCATCTATCTATCTATCTATCTATCCATCTATCTAACTGATGTGAACACACACCTCTCAGCCAGTCAGGTATTTTAAGTGCCAGTGAAAAACGTCAAAGTTCATCTGATTCTCTGTAACTTTACTGTACATTTTTTTATAAAATAAATTAAAATAGAGAGCCGCTGTGCTAAAAGGGAAACTCTTAAAGAGCGGGAGAAAAAAAACAAACTGACAAAGGGAGATTTTCAGAAGATGATCAGCACTGAGCTTCACTACAAAGTGTGTGTGTGTCTAGTTTCTATAAGGACACGACAGCTGGTGTTAGTGAAAAGAAAGACAGAAAAGAACACAAATAGCTGGGAGCAAGCGTCGTGATGGACAGGACACCGCCTTCTCTATCTCTGTCTGTGTGGTGTGTGTGTGTGGTGTGTGTGTGTGTGTGTGTGGCCAGAGGACAGGAGAGACACACAGAGCAGACGTGATGAAGACGAAGACAATGCCAACAATCAGCCATCCACAAAAACACAGCCAAGGCCAAATCTCACTAAACCTGGCACATCTCTCTCTCTCTCTCACACACACACACACACACACACACACACAAAATGGCCCATTTATAGATAAAATGCAACAAATCAAACTTTGAACAAATTCTTTTTATTTTGTTGTGTATTACATAAATACATCATTTTCATGTACATCACCAGTGTGTTTGCAGCAAAGACACGAGCTCGCGCGCACACACACACACACACACACACACACACACACACACACACACACACACACACAAAGCAAACGACTCTGGTCTGAGACGTGCCCTTTATACAGGAAGCGTGCAGAAAGTGCAGAAAGTGACTGAGAGAAGAGAAAAGTGCAGCTGTAATCAGGACACACGTACACCGCCCTGTACACAGACTGGGACCGGGTCAGGGGTTCTGTTCAGGCTCGGGTTAGAAACACCACCACAGTGAAGATCTACATGCACGCAAGCAAAGTAATGCAAGAAAAGCCCACAGAACGCAGGAAGCTCTTTAACGTGGAGCTGTAGACGCAGCCTACAAGCAAGCGGGATGCAATGGAGTTAAAGTCCAGTGTTTTTCACTCTGATCTCTCGGCACCGTATCTGTAGTGTGTGTGATTATCAGTGTGAACTCTTCTCCCTGTACTAAAAGAACAGAAATCCAGTTTACTCCAAACTTACTCATAAAGGCAGAATTATCACATGGTGTTCCTCCAGGCTTGATGCTGGGGACCCTTATTATTATTATTATCATCATCATCATCATCATCGTCTTAGTTTTTTTTAAACTCTCTTAACAAACTACAGTTTGTTACACAAATATAAAACATAAATTCAACACAAAGTGTTCAGATGAAACAGACGTGAGAGAAAATCTTTCTAAATCTGTTCTTATAGACTTATAAACTTTAAAACACTGGAGCGATGCAGTAAAAAGTAGTTCCGGTTATTTTTACAATTTCCTGAAGGTTGTAGTATCTATACGCCACGTCACAGACACCCACAAGTACACATCAATCCTACAAAAGGAGTTCCATCTCCGAAACCTTTACAACTTAATAATAATAATAAATAAAAATAATAATTAAAAAAAGACGCGTTTCACATAAACATTTATTAGCACCTTTGAGTATTTCAAGTCGAAGTGAGTTTGGAGTAAACAGGGAAAGATTAGAGTGAAAAAAATATTACAGACATTAAAGCCTTAAGAGGAAATAGACATGCGCGCACACACACACACACACACACACACGAAACAACCTTTTAAATAAACTGTTTATTATGACATTGGAAAGAGAACAATGCACAGTACACACAACCAAAGAAAAAAAAGAAAAAAAAAGAAAAAAAAGAAAAAGACCTAAAATAAAAAACGAACAGAATGTGGGAGTGCGAAATGTGGAACCAGGTACGTGCTGATAATCAGTGACACGATACATCGCAATATTTTACACATAATACTGTTATCGTGAACTTTTTTTTTTTTTTTTTTAAAGAGATAAGCACCTTCTTAATGAAGTGGTGCAGAGAGTCAGATAAACTCCTGCCTCCAAGTGAAGAAGGTGAATCTCGGAGGAGACGCAGGTGAGGGTTATTTAAGGTCATAAACATGGCGTAGAACCATGACAGGGTGATAGCATCAGCACGCGCCTGTGTGTAACATGCTCTCTCGGGAAAGCGCCCCCTGCTGGAGGAGGACGTCGTGCACCAAGAAACACTTCCCATCTCCCACTGAGGAAATGAAAGCGCACGCTACAGAGTAAATCAGAAAGCTGCAAAACATCACCAGGAGTAGTGTTCTCAAACGTAGAGTCCAAATGGCATTAAAAATCATCTCTAACTGGAAAATAAACACAAATATAAATACAGGAAGAAGAAGAGCAGCAGCAACTTTCACTGATTGTGCCAAAATCCTCAGACCTTAAATTCACTCGGAAACAATTCGGCCTAAGATTAAATGTTTAAGACGTCTATTAATTAATTACAAATTAAACGTCCGCTGATTGACACACACTTATCTATAAACACACACAGAGAGAGAGAGAGAGAGAGAGAGAGAGAGAGAGAGAAACAGTCGATGCCAGATCTTGAAGCCGAATCACTTTCATACACTCAGGGAGGGGGCGTGGCCTAAAGTCTGATAGATGGAGACTAGATTTGGAATTAAAATCGACAGTGTGTACATTTAATTTTTGGCCAAACTGCTCCTTTAAAGAGTTCGTCTATTTACTTTCGGATAAACTTCAGTTGTTTTAAACGTGTTAAAGAACAGAAGTGCAAAAAAAACAACACATAGTGGTTTAGAATCAGTATTAAATCAATCCTTAATTAAATATACATATTGACCTTTGTTCCTCAAGTCAAACATCTCCATCCAGGAAACACACACGCGCACGCGCGCACGCGCACACACACACACACACACACACACACACACACACACACACACACACACACACACACACACACACACACACACACCCTTATGTACACCCTTGGTCACATACCGGAATGCACAGCTCTGTAGTATATAAGCTTTCCAATTCTAAATACTGTATCCTCATGTACATGAGGCTCTGTAACTTTACACATGACACACACACACACACACACACCCTCTCGTGTGGTCTGGAAGTCTGCTGATCACCTCTCAGTGGTCTCCCCGGTCACAAAGCTCAGATCATCTGGCATCAGCTGCTCTTCTAAAACACACACACACACACAAAATTTCCACTCCATCCGTGTAAAGCCTTTAATAAACACTAAACACACCACAGAATGGTGATGCAGCTGTGGTAAAATAAACAACAAACCTACAAATGGAACCACAAGTGTGTGTGTGTGTGTGTGTGTGAGTGTGAGTGTGAGTGTGAGAGTGAGAGAGAGAGAGAGAGAGAGAGAGAGAGAGAGAGAGAGAGGAAAAGAACCTGAGCAGGGCATTGGGAGAACCTCTCCATCCTCCAGAACTCCAGTCTCGTCCTCGTTCTCGTTCTCAGTATCACACTCCACCTCACTGTCACTGCTCATACCTGGCAACAGGTGTGCAGACGACTTCTGACACAGCAACCCTGATGTGTGAGCGCGCACACACACACACACACACACACACACACACACACACACACACACACACACACACACACACACACACACACACAGTGCCATCATGTTTACAATCTGGTGGTTATGAGTATAAAAAAAAACCCAGAAGCAGTGTTATTTATGAAACATTTGTGTTGTAGTGAGCATGTCCATCCTCCTGACGATCATGGGACCGACTACACTACGGTGTGTGTGTGTGTGTGTGTGTGTGTGTGTGTGTGTGTGTGTGTGTGAGATAAAGGTGTATCACCTTCTTCAGGGCGTGAGGAGGAAGATGGCAGCTCTGTGAGACTCAGCAGTGATTGTTGGATGTCTCCGGAGCAGTCATGCTCGAAATCTAGTGATGTGTCAGTCAGCAGTGCAGCACTGAAACACAGTGAGAGAGGAACAGTGTGTGTGTGTGTGTGTGTGTGTGTGTGTGTGTGTGTGTGTGTGTGGGACAGATCCACAGCGTGCTGCTGAAAGCGTGGTGTATTATTTTGTTTTCGGCAGAGGTGCTGTAATGATCCTTACGTGCTGCAGGTGGACCTGCGCTGTTTGCTGCCTGCGGAGGGCGCTGTGCTCAGAACGGGCAGGGCGAAAGCGTCGCTCCCAGCGGCTCCGTACAGAGACTCGTCCGGTTTGGGGCGGTTCTCAGAGGAACCGGGGGCAGACGGAGGGGAAGCGTGCGCACTCAGAGCTTTCGCTGAACCTAAACACAGTAAAAAGGACGAATCAGAAACCCCAGGAGTGGCACGAGGGAAGGGAACAGCGGTGATTTGTGACGAGGCCACCGGATTTACACTGACTCTCTGCAGTGGAGGGTCCCTCTCTAGGGCACAGTGATGGTTCGAGAGCATCTCCTACTGCTCCTCTCAGCTCTTTCTCACCAGCCTCACCACTCCGGCGCAGAGAGACTCCTCCCACTGCTCCTCCCACTTCCTGCTTGGGGGAGACAGCCTTCTTGCCACCTATCACACACACGCGCACACACACACACACACACACACTTCCAATCATGCTGCAGTGTTTTAAACTGTTAACAGGAACAATCTCTGTAATAAATTATCGTGTGGTTTATTCCGTACCATGGCGGCCGTGTCTGCTCATCCCGGGAGCTTTAAACAGCAGATCCAGTTCTCGCGGTTTGCGTCTTGCTGCTGGTTCCGAGTCGGTCGAGGTGTTGTGATCCAGAACCGAGCACAGAGGAGTGATGCGAGCATCAGAGACGCCGGCGCGGGCCTCCAGCTGCCCCTTCACATCCGCCATCTTGCTGCGAACCTCCGCCATCTGGGCCTTGAGTCGCGTCAGGACTGCCGAGTCCGGGGCAGAGCGGCGCACAGCCTGAGAACGCCGCTCTCGCTCTTTACGGGCCGAAACCAAGGTCGCTGCGCAGACAGATTGTGTTTAGGGAATTAAATGAAAAAGTGCAACTGAACCTATGTTTTTATTTCTAGTTTGAAACAGCTTTCTAATTTAGAGGAAGTAAATAACAGGTTCACACTGTTCCCAGAGTGTTCAGTGTCTTAGTGGTTAATAATCACAGCACGCTCAGGTCAGCTGACGACCTGCAGTAGCCTCGGGGGTTCACACACACTGCGCTGTAATTATAACGCGAGTGGGTAAGAGGAGCTCATGAAAGAGCGTTACCCTGGCTAGGGATCAGCGAGGCGGGCGGCCGGGGCTGGATTCCCCACAGAGACTCCACATGGCTGTGCTCTTTCAGGTCCAGTAGCTGGATCAGGATGACCGGGTCGATCTCCAGCAGACTGGCCGTGGCTCCTGCTGCGCTCCTCCTCGAAACCCGGATTCCTGCGCTGGAGCCTCCTGAGCAGCAGGGGGAGACACTCGGCTCAGTGCGGGTCACTTACACAAACACGGCGGCCAAAAATGGAAGCTTACTGCCTCCAGGTTAGAGTCGGCATGTCAGAATAATCACCCCATGACTTCAAATCATAATTTGTCTCAGTAACACCAATTAAACAGTTTATATATAAAATAAATACATATTGAAAATTCCATCATCCCAATCACTTAACACTTAAGTCTTTAGGCCACGCCCCCTTCCTGAGTCTGATGCTGGCACAGAGTGGTACCAAACTGTGCTGAGGAATAAAGAGGTGATCACCTGTGGCTCCTATGACATCATCAGGAATTTCTCCTTCCTCCAGGTCCAGGTTTCCGCTGTACTCCACATCGTTTTCTCCAGACCTGGTGGAAGAGAGAGCCGTCAGTACAGAAACAGGAGCACAGCACAACACACACGCATACACAACATCTCCGTATCACAGCCAGAATTATCCGGTGAAGCCAGCCAACCACATCTTCTCATATCGCTGCTCATGCTGCATCACGGGGCGCCGTAACGCTCTGAGGAAAGCGCTATCTGCCCTCTTCCACATACGCAAGTTTGCAGACCGTGGTTTTGCGGTCTCTTGGCTCCCGTCCATGGATGTCTGTGACAGAGCGAACATTTTTCTGCTGTGCAGCTCATTCACTACTTGAAATTACTCTCGGTATTCGCATTTAAGAGGAAAATTGCAGAGAAATTGCCAGCTAAAGCCGAAGCAGGTGGCTAGATGCTGACCTACACACTTCAGTCTGACATGGTCAGGGTCTCAGTGGATCTGGAGTCTATCCCAGGAACACACACACACACACACACACACACACACACACACACACACACCGAGGGGCAATCAGGAGTCACCAGTCCGCCTACTGACATGTTTTTTGGAGGAGTGAGGAAACTGAAAGACCCAGAACACACCCACATGGTCACGGGGACAACATGCTGTCCATGGAACCGACGGATCTTTTTAAGAAGTGAGCCACAGTCCCACCGTTACACGTCAGCAGGTGTAAAGGATTTTACAGTTTGTAGCAGAGACCTGGTTTCCTGCTCATTTACACGACCGGGTCAAATGTTGTGAATTTCAGTACCTACTGATATAAATCTTATTAAGTGCACAACAAGCATGACTTCAGATTTTATGCCTTCATGAACCAAACTCCTAACAGGTCTAAATTCACACCTTTTTCTAAGATACTAAGCTATAATGAAGTCATGATTTAAATACACTTATCATCTTTCACACTCTCTCCTTAGTGGAGCAGATGTGGCGAAATGCAGGCGTGAACTTCTCCAGTGCCACTTCTAGAGCTTCTGTTACTCGCATCTCAGCTCCAGCCGACCCCGAGGCCCTGAGGTCAGCATTTAAACCGCGTTTAAACCAAACCTGCCGTTTGTTTTTTTTAGTGGTAACGCGTGCGGTAGTTCGAGACCGGGATCGTGTCGGGGTAAAAGCTTCGGTCGGAAATCACACAGGAAGAGCGAGAGAGTGCGGCATCTCGAACACGGAGCTGACATGAAGAGTCCTGCAGCAAAATCAACCGGCTGAGTGCGAAGAGAAATGTGCGTGGGTGAACGAGAGAGAGTGTTCATGTGAGCGTGACTGTAGAAGTGTGTGTGAGTGAGAGAGAGAGAGAGAGAGAGAGAGAGAGAGAGGAAAAAGATAGAAAAAAGAGGGAGAGGATGAGGCATTTGGACACAGGAGCTCTGATGACTCATTTGTCTCATCTGGTTTGAGAGTGCTTTGTGAGTGTGTGTGTGTGTGTGTGTGTGTGTGTGTGTGTGTGTGTGTGTGTGTGTGGCGCTAGCTCAAGGCAGGAGCACCACTGTGACATCTCACTACAAATACTCAAACACTTTTCTAGTGCAAATGCACGCACGTACACACACACACACACACACACACACACACACACACACACACACAGTGATTTCAGCTCAGTGAGAGAAGCTGTGCTTTTATTAGACAGAGTGCAGAAGAGATGAATTCTGGGTAAAGCTGCCCTTTCAGGCTGAATTAGTCCCGCCTACTCGCTCTAAATGCCAGCACTCCGGCGCAGGCTCAACTGTCTGCATGTCTACAGCAGGAAAATAGCCACTTTAAACAGCAGCAGCAGCCGCCGCCGTGAATAAACCCCAGCTTCATGTACAAGCGCACATTTTACAGCTCACTCAGTTTTTCAGGTCGAGCTTTAGGTCGCTAGGGTCATCTCTCGCTCGCTGTGACCAGCTTTGGGATTAGATTTCGCTTACTGTACCTCAT
The DNA here is from genome assembly GCA_037576825.1 of Pangasius krempfi. Lineage (NCBI taxonomy): Eukaryota > Metazoa > Chordata > Actinopteri > Siluriformes > Pangasiidae > Pangasius > Pangasius krempfi. The sequence goes on along the minus strand of CM074990.1, from coordinate 439,930 downwards.
TAGTAAGCAATACCAGGTTCCTGGATTCAGGAGTTGAGGAAACATTTCATTTCGTGTTTATACAGGATTTACGTTTTGTAATTGTAGAGGATTCACAGAGCTGCCAAATGCCGGTGTCGTTCGCCACGCCGCTAGAAGGCAAAAGACGAAACACGGCGAGAGCGGCGAGCACGTCACTCACATGTTCTCCTCGTCGATGTCGTTCTCCTCCGTGTTGCTGGTGGCCGTGGAGCTGCCGGACGTGCTGCTGCCGTCCAGAGGGTTCACGTCCTCGTCTCCGGTCAGACAGTCCACCTCCAGGTCACCGTCAGACAGCTCCTAACATCACACACACACACACACACACACACACACACGTGCGCGGTTACACGAGCTGGGGAACGGGGTGCCAATACTTTAATTTCCAGGAACACATTGAGTGCAAATTTGGTCAGATATTAAAAGAAACAACACAATCACAAGGAGCAGTGCTTCTCTGCGGCCTACTCTCAAATACAGCTCTACACTACGCAGAAGGGCACTAGGTAGGGTGCAGAATGGCTTTATATTGTGCCCTACGTAGGGAACATTTGTGATTCAACTCGACTATATTACATGGCTTTAAGGTAAGAACGTAAAATAGCGATAAGAAAAAACATGGGTAAATAAATATTAATAAAAATACTGACAAATAACATAGTGGATAAATAAACAGAAGTAAATCTGAAACATTAAACCGACATCTAAAACTGTGACGCTGCCTCTTACACGCGCAAAAAAAAAAAATCCTTCATTTTTGCTACCTCCTTTTATTTTGATCTTTTTCCCTCTCTACAGTTAACGCCGTTATTTTGCTCCTCATCTTTCACAGGGCTTTTTAGCTGATGATGATGATGATGATGATGATGATGAGGAGGAGGAGGAGACGCTCTCTTGCTGAGAGCTGCAGCTCCTCTCCTCCGGACTGAGATTAATTCCTGGTGTCATGCGTGTCATTAGGTTTCATTTATCACCCGATCTGCAGTTGCTATTTTTGTGCACGGGACACGGTTATGGTCTCGTCTTGAGCAGACTTCACGTGACGTGTTCGGAGGGAACGTCTGCGAGCCGGGTTTGCTGGCGCGATTGTCTGCTTTATGTTCGGCGTGTTACAGAACCGAGAACTGACGAGAGTCACAGACAAACGCAAATAATTAGGTAGAATTTCTAACCAAATCCACGCAGGGCAATTTCAGTGCCTCGGTAGAAGCCGTGTGATTTAATAAATAAATAAATTAATTAATTAAGAATGAATGTCAACAAAATGAGGAAGTATTGTGCGTCGGCTGACCTGCGGGCGCGTCTTAACCGACCCTTAAACATCAGTGACTTCCTTCTTCCTATTAATGACGTCCATATATGGAGTCAAAGACACACCCACATTCCCAGCTCAGATTAACCTCCGTCTCTGCCACCGAATCTCTTCTTACGTTAGAGTCTTCGTGCCGCGTCTTTTCCTCTTCCTCCTCCTCTTCCTCCTCTTTCGTCTGGTCTCCGTTCACCAGCGACCCGTCCTCCACCGCAGCGCTCTTCCCGGGGCGGGAGTCTCGGCTCGACGGGGCGGCGGCGCTGGTGGTGGACGTGGGTTGGCACATCCGGTGATCCGGCGGGGAAGAGCTCCGGGATTTCTGCCGCCGGAAAAGCTCAATGGCCAGCCTCTGATCCAAACACACGCAACAAACAACAGACAAATACACGGTGTGCGTACTGTATAGTGTGTGTGTGTGTGTGTGTGTGTCTGTACTGTATAGTGTTTGTGTGTGTGTGTGTGTGTCTGTACTGTATAGTGTTTGTGTGTGTGTGTGTGTGTGTGTGTGTGTGTGTCTGTACTGTATAGTGTTTGTATGTGTGTGTGTGTGTGTGTGTCTGTACTGTATAGTGTGTGTGTGTGTGTGTGTCTGTACTGTATAGTGTGTGTGTGTGTGTGTATGTGTGTATGTGTGTGTGTGTGTCTGTACTGTATAGTGTGTGTGTGCGTGTGTGTGTCTGTACTGTATAGTGTGTGTGTTTGTGTGTCTGTACTGTATAGTGTGTGTGTGTGTGCGTGTGTGTGTCTGTACTGTATAGTGTGTGTGTGCGTGTGTGTGTGCGTGTGTGTGTGTATGTGTGTGTGCGTGTGTGTGTGTATGTGTGTGTGTATGTGTGTGTGTATGTGTGTGTGCGTGTGTGTGTGTATGTGTGTGTGCGTGTGTGTGTGTATGTGTGTGTGTGTGTATGTGTGTGTGTATGTGTGTGTGTGTGTGTGTGTGTGTATGTGTGTGTGTATGTGTGTGTGTGTGTGTATGTGTGTGTGTATGTGTGTATGTGTGTTTTCTGCGCTCACCTCCTTCAGGTTGTTGATCTGTTGGATGTAGCTGGACTGCGCCGCCTCCAGCTGGCTGATGTACCAGTACTGATCCCGGCACTTCTGGAAGAAGGTGGGCGATCGCACCTGATACCTGAACACACACACACACACACACACACACACACACACACACACACACACACACACACACTTTAACACAGGGCTGTGCATGGTCACACACAGAACGATGAAGGCTTTAACACGCACCTCAGGATGAGCGTGTCGGTCTGCATGTTGAGGTAACCCTCGCTAGCGAGCAGATCCAGTCTGAAGAAGCGGTTGTAGCCCCAGCACTCGCCCACCTCGAAGTCGGACGCGAACTCTCGGATGATGTTCTTGGTCGGGTCGTTGGAAGCCTGGTGCACCATCTCCACACGGTACTCGTACCTGCACACAGGTAAGCTCAGGTTCGACCTGCGAGCGCTAAATTACGCTGAGCCGAGTGTACAGCCGTGCGGCCGTGCTGCGGCTCACGGGTATTTATTATCTAGGAGAAAAGCTCCGTTTAAAATTTAGCGCTTGCTAAAACTTTTCTCTCCGAGTTCTCCAGAGTACACGAGTTTTCAGCTACAGCTCCTGAACATCCTGTACAGAAAGCAGGGATGAAAATACTAATTCTTTACTTGGAGGTCTCGGGCAGGCCGGCCGACAGCTCCAGGAAAACGGAGAGGTAATTTCCACGAACAACGCCGTTCCCGTCCTGAAACACACACACACACACACACACACACACACACACACACACACACACACACACTCTTATTAAACCCTGAGCGACTCGCCGAGGCGCGGTGCGGACGGTGGAGATGTGGAGGAGAGTAAAAAAAACGCTTACAGGGTAAACCTTCAGCCTCCAGCACAGTCCTGACACCTGGAGAGGGGGGCTGTACACGGGGTCCGCTCTCTGTCTCAGTGTACTGAACACACACACACACACACACACACACACACACACACACACACACACACACACACACACTCGGATCAAGTACACACACCTCCCTTTACTGCAAAAACATTAAATCCAGGAGTTTAAGTACCTGAAGTTTGCCAGAACAAAAGTGCTTGAGTCGTAAGCAGGAACCAGCTCACTGAGGACAGACAGATGATGATGAAGGTTCTACAGTCACCGCTTTATGGTTTACAAACTTTAGAATCAGAAAACAAAACCGATTTTAGAAATACTGTGGTCCATTTAGCTTATTAAATTACTTACGTCCAAGTTAAACACTTTTGTTTGTTACGAAGAAGAAAAAAGGTTGGAACACCTCAGATTTATTTATCACTTACTTCTTACTTCAATAATTATTTAAGTAACAAGGAGGTATAAAGTTAAATAAGAGCGTCACAGAAGACGGCAGCGTTAAAACCTGACAGACAAAATGGCTGCCGAATGTTCGAACACTTCAAATGTGCTTCAGCGTCTCTGTAATTTTCTTCCACTACACGAGGGTCGACGTCAAATATCGAAATAAATGAGTAAGTTTAAAAAATAAGTTGTGTCACTGTGAGTGTGTGTGTGTGTGTGTGTTACCTGGTGAAGTCAGGTGGTACAGGTGTTGTGACGAAGGACTGCATGGGCTTCCTGTGGACCTGCTGGAACATGAGCAGGATCTCCGGACTCTTCAGGATCAGCTCACTCTTACTGCACGAGCGCAGCTGGAACATAATATACATCAATTACGGTTTAAATTTAAGCTTCCTTAACTGGCATTATTTACTGTGTATTAATTATTAAATAATGAAACCTGAGTTAATGAATCCTTCATGTAAAGTGTTCTGTAAATCAACTGCTGTGACTCCACCCACCTGATGCTCCACCTCCTGCAGCAGAGACTCGAGCAGCTCCGTCTCCTGTGTGAGGGATGTCTTCTGGCCTGTCACACACACACACACACACACACAGCTCAGCTCTTCTCGCCATCTGAATGTCCATCTGAAGTGTGTGTGCGTGTGTGTGTGTGTGTGTGTGTGTGTGTCTGCAATTACCCATGAGTGTGATGAGTTTGTTCTTGAGCTGATTGTCCAGCCGAGCAATCATCATCTCTACAGCGTTCCTGATCTCGCGCACTCGTTCGTCCTTCGCCCCTCGCACCGCCTCCACGTTCTTCTCCTGATCAACACACACACACACACACACACACTCTCAACTCCATCACACACTAACACACAGGTGAACCGTTCCCAATCAGTCACATACAGAAAACACAGAACTTTCCTTCTGCCCGAGCTGTAAGCATAGCGTGAGCTCTGGTGCCCCCTAGTGGAGAGCTCACGTTCATGTTCATTTACTTTCCAACACAACTTAAAATATTATCAGCTACTGGAATTTCTGTTGAATAATTGTACAGAAATTGCTCCAATTTCCCCACTGGGCCACTGGTCACCCTACCACTTCCTGGACGAGGCTGATGAGCTCCATGAGCCGGCGTCGGAGTTTGGCCACCTCCTCGTTGACCTTGTTGACGTGCTGCTCGTAAATCTCAGCCAGCGGCTTAAACGTGTGTCCTCCATGCTGGAAGAAATAAAGTGATAAAGTGTCCGAGAGAGAGAGAGAGACAGAGAGAGAGAGAGAGAGAGAGCGAGAGAGAGAGTGTACTAATTTCACGCAGATTTCTCTGTGTGAGAAATAACGGATATGAACTGACACTGTACTGACTCGTGTATGTATTCTGTGTCTCTCAATTTTCTTTTGAGAGTAAAGATATTTACAATAAAGCTGTTTGTATTTGTATGATTTTAGACAGGTTTTAGCTAATTAAATAAGTGCTGAATAAACCATGATGCAGCTTCCAATCTAAAGAGACAACACGCACGGACGAAAGCACAGATTCTCTGATTATTATTTTAAATAAATAAATAAATAGATAGATAGATAGATAGATAGATAAATAAATAAATAAAGAGGTGTGTACCATGCCTCCCCACAGTGCACACTGATGACAGATGCATTTCTTACAGGTCCAGCAGAACACACTCAGCTTCTCATGGTGGTTTTCACATCTGTGTGATCAAAAAAAAAAAAAAGAATAAATAAATAAATAAATAAATAACACTCGCTGTCACGCGTTAACGTAAATATAGCTTAGGAATGAAAAACAACTCACACTGGATGTATTTCTGATGTGTGCATAAAATCTGAGTTTATCGTAATTCGTGAAACAAGACGATAGCGCGATCCGCCCTCTTCCGCATACATGAGCACACGGACGGCCACGATTGGCTAGTGTCGCTGTGATTGACAGGGGAGATAACGTATGTCCCGCCCACTCAGGGACCACAGCCATTGATGTTCTCTCTCTGATTCCTGGCCGCGGATGGCTGAGGCATCGTCGGGATTCGAAAAGCCGCCGCCATTTTGAGTGTTTCTGCCCGACGTTGCAGCGGTCACGTGGTACAAGTCGTAATTACGAGTTCTATGAGGACGTGAACGCTTTTATACAAGTCGGAATCTTTAATCGTAATTACGGCATGGCGTGAACGCAGCTCTAATATCAGAGTGTCAAAAAAAAACCTTTACGGATGTTATTCGTTCCCGATTCATTCGTCGATTAGCTCTTGTGATGTTTTTATTGGGAGGAAGAAAAAAAAAATGAAAACGTGTGACGGCCTGAATGATGTCATGAACACACACATTAACTGTCCCACTGTCTTACGTGACGTTTTTATTGAGCTGTTTTTATTGACGTGTTGTCGCTGCTGCTCACTTGTCTTTGTCGTTCTCTTCGTGTTTGGAGAGATTACAGAGCTGCAGTGTGTCCAGCTGCTGCGTGACCTCCTCGGCCCAGCGACAGTTCACCAGCTCCCGCAGCTGCAACGGAGCCCTCAACACACACACACACACACACACACACACACACACACACACACACGAATAGCTACATACAGTATAAATACACTAAACACACTGAGCTGTACATTACTGTAAAGAAATGATGCTATGATCACATCTAAACCCTAAACCCATAAACCCAGTTATCTACATAAAGTTATTCCTAAACCCAAAACCAAGCTTCACACCAGTGACTCAAATTCACTCTGACGGTTAATTAATTAAATTATTAATTTTAAATAAAACGTTCATTTCTTTCTATCACCTATAATAATCGATAACGTTCTATAATCTCCAAATCTTGATGTATTCGTATCACTGTAGTGGACATTTAGTTCTCACACGTCTTCACGCAGAAACTTACCGACAGTGTGGACACTGTGCCCTCTGCTCCGTCAGCCAGCGCTGCCACACACACACACACACACACACACACACACACACACACACACACACACACACACACACACACACGTATGTAAATATTTTCCACTTGCTTTTTTGTTAAGCAAAATTATTGGACGGATAACGACACTAATCCTTCAGTGAATTCAGAGCAATTTGGTCAAATACGCTTATAATTCAATCCATTTTTCTAAAAAAATAAAAATACACGATACCACCAAAAGTATGTGCACCCCTGACCATCACACCCATATGAGCTTCGTCCCCAAACTGTTTCCATAAAGTTTAAACCACACAGTTGTACAGAGCGTCTCTGTGTGCTGTAGCTTTAAAGTTTCCCTTCACTGGAACTCAGAGGCCCAAACCTGCTCCAGCATGACGACGCCCCTGTGCACAAAGCGAGCTCCATGAAGACATGGTGTGTGAAGGTTGGAGTGGAAGAACTCGAGTGTCCTGCACAGAGCCCTGACCTCAACCCCACTGAACACCTTTGGGATGAACTGGAACTGGAGACTCCTTACATAAACATCAGCGCCTGACCTCACTAACGCTCTTGTAGCTGAATGAACACAGATCCCCACAGCCACGCTCCAACATCTAGTGGAAAGACTTCGTAGAAGAGTGGAGCTCATTATAGCAGCACACACAGGGGAATAAACCTGGACTGAGACGTTCAACAAGCAAACACATCCCGGGGGTGCACATACTTTTGGAAATATGGTGTGTGTCAGTATAATTGGCGAGCTTTAATCTGAGTTAAAACGGTCCCTTACATTCATCTCAGTGAAATAAATACGATTTGTAAAAAATGATTAGTAGGAGAAGGAGAGTCAGGAGTGTAGCCGCTGCGGATGGACCGGAGGTACGGAGAGATATTTTAAAGATAACGTATATACAACATTTACTCAGGAATGTCTGATGTCATGTCTGATGTCATGTCTGATGTCATGTCTGATGTCATGTCTGATGTCATGTCTGATGTCATGTCTGATGTCATGTCTGATGTAATGTCCCGTAGCAGAAGACTGTCCTCCTGTGGTCTTTAATTCTGTACCCAATGCCCAGTAGAACTGATTATAATGATAGTGTGTGTGTCCTTACTGACGTAGATCGGATTTAATATCTGTAACGTCTGATCCCCAGAGTGTCGGATTTCCTTATGGGAGATGCGGACAGCGGCTCCGGAGTGGAGCTCTCCCAGACCAGGAGGAGCCGAGTGAGTCAGCGTGCACCGCTGTACAATATCATCTCTCTGTATAATACAGCCGTTTACACACACACACACACACACACACACACTCACACACACACACACACACACACTCTCACACACTCTCACACACTCTCACACACTCTCACACACACAGGGTGCACTAAAGGTCTGGAGTGTA
>CM074990.1:426539-431837 GCA_037576825.1 Pangasius krempfi | reverse complement strand
TGAACACAAATCCCCACAGCCGCGCTCCAACATCTAGTGGAAAGCTTCCCAGAAGAGTGGAGCTCATTATAACAGCAGAGAGGGATTGGGACGTTCAGCGAGGACATATGGGTGTGATGGTCAGGGGTGCACATACTTTTGGACTCGTAAGGATGTCAGACCCCAGGACAGGACAGGAATGACGGGGTGAAATTCTCAGTAATAATAAACAAGCACATAAACAGGGACGTCTCTGTGTTTGGAGCAATGCAGAGTTTAGCAGTTTTACTCTGTTGCATTGATCTTGTGCTCAACAGAGGCTTCATCATTAGCCAGAGTAGCTCAGAGTGTGTGTGTGTGTGTGTGTGTGTGTGTGTGTGTGTGTGTGTGTGTGTGTGTGTGTGTGTTCACCCGTATACAGCTGAAGCAGCAGAGTTTGGAGCAGTGGGGGCAGAGACGAGCATCTCGCAGCTTCTCCATACAAATGAAGCAGCGAAACACCTCCGCTATACTCTACGCCAAAGAGAACAACAAAAAAAGGCATTCAACACACACACACACACACACACACACACACACACACACACAGTCCATGACACACACTTGCAATCCCAGTGATGTCTGAATGAATACTGAACCCTGCACATGGCGTACCTCGACGCTCTGCTCGTCCATGTCTGCCAGCTTTACTTCCTGCAAACTGAAGCGATTACAGCGACTGGGTTTTAAAATCCAGGAGCTGATTTCATAAAACTAAAAGAACAGAAGCAGGCAGTTTGTTTTTAAAATCAAGCTTTAAAAAAAAAAAAAAACAGCATACACAGAAATCTGGAGTATTATCATCTTGTAATGTCCAAAACCTAACAATATACCTGCAATAAAAATAATAAACACTAATGTGGTCAGAATGAAGGCCAGATTTGTTTGGGGATTGAGTCTAGCTTTCCTGATCTTATCTCTTGTTTTTAATCTTTATGTTATTTCATTATTTTGTTTTTTTCCTTAATTAATTTTTCAGGTGTTTTTTTTCCCCTTCAGTTTTTATCCTGCATGAATGAATGAAATGATGTATATATTTATAGTATTCCTATTACAACAAACCTGACTGCTATCAGAAATGGCTTCAAACATGAAATATCATATAAATTCTTTTTAAAAATTAAATAAAATATAAATATACACAGATATTTATGAGGATTAAATATTGCAGGTTTCAGCTAGCAGCTCCAGCTCGGACTTGACACTCTCTATCCGTTTAGATAGCTATCTAGTATGATTTATCCGTTTTAACAATTTAACACAGAGTCGAATTAAAATATAATATAAATGCAGAAACCGTTTAAAATCCCGATTAATAAATATTACGGCTTAATTATCTAGATTGTTACCTGGCGTTATTTTTCTTTCCCCCCTCGTTTTCCGACAAATCCTCCAGCGCAGGGATTCTGTCCAATCAGCGCTCAGCTAGTGAATGACATTAAAACCATCAGCCAATCGTAACAAGAAGAGCGGAATGGTGTTAGCCAATCCTATACAAGGGGCGGGATCTTCCAAACGCCTACTGGGGGAAAAATAATGCTAGCGGTTAGCAAGCTAATATTATAGGAGCTAGTAACGTTAGCTGACCTGCTAGCTTCACAAAGCTAACATCAGCCACCTGTTACACTTTACCTCACAATGTAGCTCGCGTCGAATGTCTACATGAATTTAGACCAACTGAAAGAAAAAAAACAAAAAACAAACTTCGCTTTCCACTCTGTAGCTAATGCATGTTACGTTATGCTACGCTATGCTATGCTATGCTATGCTAAACGTCCAGAAAAAAAAACATAGCGTCCAAATGCGGCTCGCGCTGTCAATGCATGTCGCCATGGGAAACCGATTCAACCAATCGCAGCGCTCGCTTGGAATTCACATCCCCCAATCAGGAGCGCGTTTGTGACTCAGAGGCGGGGTTTTATGAAACTGGCTCATGCGCGCGCACACGCTCACCTCCTAGTATATTCCTGCCTCTGGATCTGCGTTGCGTTACAAAACCTACTCTAAATACTAATAAATATACTTCTATTCCTTATTTTAGTCTATAAAGATCACCAAAAAGTGGAACACGACCTAACCTTAGCCTTGCAACAGCAGGCCAAAATGGGGAATTTATATTTACATTTCTATATAAATCAGTGTTTCCTGGTGCTGAATGATTTACACGATGCTGCACATGTTGGCATTATTTTTTGTTCTAACAGTTAATTGAAGTCATTATGTTATTAGGAAACCTTTCATGAAGGCCAAATGAGTGTGTTAGAGCAGGAAAAAAAAATGCAAATGTGCAGTGCACAAAGAGCAGGATGGGTGTAGTACAATCTCTCATCCCTGTTTAACCCCCTTAAGTGTGTATTAAAGAGACAATGAGTCAGTACAAGTTTAGAAGAAACTGATGAGCAGTAAATATAGTAAATATACATATAAATTCACTATACAGTCCAAAAACCCAGGGCTCGCATGTGCTGCCTCTCTCTTCAGTGCAACGAGGGAAAACTGGGGTGCCATTAATTTCTCTAAAATCTGTTCTTGTCTCATAAGAAGGTGTGACCCATATTCTAAAGTGAGAACGCCTGGAGACCAGACGCAGCACACGGCAGGGACGGCGCTCGCAATCGCAGGAATGTGAGGAACCGTCAGCCGAACCGTTTTAGCAGTCAGGTTACAGTCGCTGAGCGTGAAGCGATGCCTCCTGGAACGAGGTTGAGTATGTCAGTACAGCTTTTAAAAAAGAAAAAAAGGTTTCTACAACCTTAAATGTTTTTTTGGTTCGTCCATAAGAGCGTTTCCCTTTCAGACAGACATCAAACTGTCCAAATAAGCAGCTTAGGAGTGTAAGAAGTACTCCCCAGGGCAGGACAAGAAGCTGAAAGGGGCTGAAACCTGAACACTGAACGATGGAACCGTACGTTTATCCAAGCCGATCTTAAACTCTTAAACAGCATCATTTTCAGCGATAAAGTCGTGCAGTCTAAAGTGGACAGGTTGTGGGTTCAGACTTGGGTTCACACTTTCATTCAGATTTTAGAAAGAAAAAAATCTCAGACACCGCTGAAAATGTTAGGCTTTTATATTCTTTTTTTTTTTATTATTATTTAATCACAGGAAGTTACAGAAAAGCAAAACAACATCCCAGTCAGTTATCTGTACTTTATAAATAAAACCAGTATAAATTATAATCACGATTAGAGTTAGTGTGTTTGTGCGGCTGTGTGAAATGAAATGGAAAAACGATGCATAGAAGAATGAGAAAGAGCTGAAAGTGACGGCCAACAGGACGAAGCTCTAAAATGGCCGACGTTAAGTGTTTCGCACGGATCTCGCTCGCTGCGTTTCCTGCTCATGAGCGCTAAATGCTGGAGTCGGTGTTTATGCAGTGTTTACGTCCACGTTATAAACACATCATCATAAACGCTTCATAAACACTTCTGACATCATCACTCACAGTAAGGAGGGAGTTCACCACCTTTTACTGATCAATTCATTGCTTTTAAGATCAGTGAGATCTTGTGAATAATTGTGAATAAATGATCTTTTGTAAATTATGCAAATTAGCTAGTGACAAATCCAAACAACTGTCTCCAGGTTTAATCACATAATAATAATATTCCCTATCCTAAAGCATGTACAGTTAACTATTGCAGAATAATTTACAAACGATTATCACACCACTGTACAGTATGTTAATGTTAAGATGAAAAAAATTAAGACAATTGAAATGAACAGTTTTACAATGTACCATAAGCAGGTCAGACCTGAAGTTATACATCTTATGGAAATTTCTTTCATAATTTCAAGCAAATGCCCTTTAAAAGTAGGCAACATTAATGCAGAGTGTGTGAGTGTGTGTGTGTGTGTGTGTGTATAAAGTCACCTGCAGAGTAGTTTAAATATAGTTTGATACTAAAGCACATATCTATTTCACTTCATCTCCACAGTTCAATCATCTGGCCATCTTAAGAGCCGGTTCATGAAGAATTCATCAGATGAGCTTTAGATGAAAATGAGAAGTGGACGTGTCAGACGTAACTGTTCATAAGAGTTAATAATACGTAGTAATGTGTTAATTACGCACTATGTAGTGGCGTACGGTGGTTATAGCACAGCACCCGCGTATTAACAGCGCACCAGGTCTCACTGCGTCTCTCTCACGTGATGGTGAGCGAAACCACGTTCGGGTTTTATGTCTCCGGTTACGTTCTTCCTCATGGAGTCGAGTGTCTTCAGCTCGAGCGCACACTCCTCCCCTCACGAGTGCACACTCGGGGCACAAGTCGAAGTCATCAAGAGTCAGTTTGGGAGGGAAATCTCCATGATTAGGGACGGAATGGAGCTGAAATGACTGCAGAAATGAAATCACAGGAAAGTAACCTGTGGTTAAAAGAGATGGGTCGTGTTCCAATAAACATGAGGCCCTCGTTAGGCAGCACCATTTGCCCTAAAAGTGAAATGTACTCTGATAAACTCACGTGTTCTTCTACACTCACGTGTCAGTACAAACTAAAAGCTCAGGAGGTAAAGAAAACAAAACAAAAAAAAAAACTGTAAATCTTTTAAATGCACCTGGAGTCTCCTGAGTGAAGTGGTCACGATTTCAGGACTCATAAGAGAGTCACAAACGCAGAAAGATCATCATCATCATCATCATCATCATCGTCATCATCATCATCATCATCATCACTCAATCGATCACAGCTCTGGGTTGTACAGTAATTAATGTCATGCCTTTGCTCGTGAAACAGCAGACTTTCTGTACACTGTGGTTTGGTTGATGCCACACTGCCCCCTAGTGAGCACATGTTTATGTTTATATTACAATTCTGTGTGTGTGTGTGTGTGTGTGTGTGTGTGTGTGTGTGTGGGGACATGGTAACAGATTCTTACACACAGAAGCACAGATCAGAACTTTGTCAGCATCATACGTCCTAAAAACAGAAATTAGGGGCTGAGGAGTGAAAGAGAGGAAACTTCAATAAATGGCGCATCCTTCTGTTCAGGACTCGAGTCGTAGCATCGTTTCTGTTAAAACACAAAACTCAGTGAAGATTCTGGTTTAAAACTCAGCAGCGAGTCACGTTTTCCGAAAAACCCGCAACTGTAGGCGAAGATTCTCAGTCATTACTTCAGTTTAAATACGCAGTAGTGTTATTCTGATATCAACTGACTCACGCTGACTCACGCTGACTCACTCTGACTTACTCTGACTCACTCTGACTCACTCATTCACTCAGACTCACGCTGACACACAGTGAGTCACTCTGACTCACACTGATTCATTCT
>CM074990.1:407119-419619 GCA_037576825.1 Pangasius krempfi | reverse complement strand
CTCACTGTAAGGACACTCCCTGCCACGCGGACGAACAAACCTTCAGCGTTAGCGACCGTTAGCAGCTCACGCGAGACCAGAAAGCGCCAGTGCGAGCTGGAAATGAGGAAATGTGAGGAATATTGGTCACGGAGACAGAGTTCAGGTTTATCTGAGGATTTCTCACACAGTTACGTAAACAGTGCAATGACTCTCAGTGATAAAGAAATTAAATGATCACTAATAACAGGGTGATCTGCTCAGATTTGAATCTCGCTCACTTCTCGGCGAGTTCCCAGTCCTCCTGGATCTGTTTCTGTCGCGCGCGCTGGTACTCCTCCCTCCAGCACTTAGAGCACAGCCCCTGCCACGCCGCGTTACCATAGTAACCGCATCCTTTCTTACACAGCAGCTCGGACTGGTCCACGTGGATCCCTCGCCGCTCGGACCGCTGACTCATCACGTCTACAACACACAACACACACACACACACACACAGAGGAATAAATACAGTGAGGTGTACATCAGGAACAGGACTTCAACAAAGAACGAGCATTTTTACTTTTTACTTTCATGTGGAGAGAGCAGGAGATCAGATATGAAGAAAATACTGAAGGTCAGAACAAACATCCTAAGTGCAGGAGATAAAACACACACACACACACACACACACACACACCTTTAACACCGAGTTCCTGTCCTGACCTGAGTTCCTGAAAAGTTACAGATCTTTCCAGAACATTTTCTTTAAACTTCACTGGCTTTCTAGTTTCAGTTTCTGTGCAGAGAATAAAGAGAATAAAGCTTTACACGAGTCTGTAGCTCTTTCCTAAAACATTTGCTGAAACTGCATGAAAATCCCAGAGCAGATCCGGAGCTGCAGAACGGCTTTATTTAACCAATCAGCCGAAAAAAAACGAGGAAGTAAAGTCATTAGGGAACTCGTGACGGCGCGGTGCAGCTTTGGGTCACACAGCGGTTCACTCCAACGCTGTCATCCTGAGAGATAAAACTCTAATTCAGTTTATTTAATAACTAATTCAGTTTAATAACTAATCCAGTTTATTTAATAACTAATCCAGTTTATTTAACCCTTTCTATCAGTACAGTGGCGTTCTCTTCCGCCAGCGAAATGGAAATCAACTTATTTTCAATCAGTATAAACAAAAGATTTACTTTATGGCCACAAGTCTGTTGTAAGATTAGTCAGGACGCTGTTGGGTTTCTGTGTGTAGAGTATCGTGACTCTTGGCAAACAATTCACCTCGCTCCACAATAACGCTGGTGCAGAGATAAAACAGACTGCACAACTAAAGCTTATTTGAGTAAGACACCGTATGCAACTGCCATAATAAAATTATTTAATTAATAATTCAGTTCATTTCATAACTCATTCAGTTTATTTACAAACTAATTCAGTTTAATAACTAATTCAGTTCATTTAATAACAAGGTCATCAGAGGTGGCATGAGAAAGAAGAGTTAAAGGCATTTAAGAGTCATCAGTGTGAAATACACACCCCAGGGTGAGGAGTTTTATACTGAACTCTGCAGCGGAATAAAGCGAGTGTGAAGTGCAGAAAACTGCAGCTGTTTACTGCTCATGATCCCTGTGTACAAGCTAGTTAGCGTTAGCACACACACACACACACACACACACACACACACACACACACACACACACACACACACACACACACAAGCTACAGCGAAAGCATTAACACCCAAACTGTCAGATCATTTAAAGAAAATACGCAGCTGTTTGTTTATAAAGGACGAAACAGTGACAGACCTGATCAGCGACACCAACACGTCCCCAGGCTGGCGCAATCGCACAGTGACGTCATATCTGTGCGACGCTGCCAGCTGACGCCGCAGAGAGGCTCAGTCGCACAGTCACCTTCTTCACAACAACACTTCATCTAAAATGTTTAAAATTAAACTCTAATTTCATTTCTTTAGCGGTATATTTTAATGATCTCTTATTACTGTCAGGCTGATATTATAACTTACTTCTACATTAATTAGTTTTTTATCGTATTTCATTTCCTTTCTTGTCAAAAGTACTTATTTAATTTTATTTTATTCTGAAACTGATGCTGATATTTCTGTTTAAATCCTCTCTGTAGTGAAGAATGTATAAATTTGCCTTTTACACTAACATATAATTGTGTATGTTATATGTAATAAATATATAATAAAATAATAAATAAATAAATATGTAATAAATAACCTGCATTAAGACACTTTGTCTGTGTGATGTAGTGGTGTATGTATTTGGACTCAGTGAATATTCTTTAATGTTACACGCTCCTCTATTTTATTTGACACATTTGACGCCACCTCACTTCTTTATATGTCTTTAAAATAAATAATTATGAACAGGCCGAGGTTTTGTAATACAGTCAGTCAGTGAGTCAGAGTTTATAACTAAAACGTGATGATATAACATGACCATGACAAAAGTTGATCTTGTTATTTTTGGGGTTTTTATATATATTTTTTGTTGTTATTTAGATTTTATAACACACTATTTTTAAGTTTTATGTTTAACTGGTTTTCTGATTCTTACCTTTATTCTTGGCAGTTGATCAGGAAAAGATCACGAGCACAGCTTTAATCCTGTTTCACTGAAGCTGATTGTGAATGTTTGCAATATGCCATATTCATATTCTGACACTGAATATTTCACACACACACACACACACACACACACACACACACACACACACACACACACACACACACACACACACACTAATGCTGCATTCACACCATGCAGGAGAATTCCAGAAGATGGATGTGAAAACCTTTCCGTTATTCCGAGTCTAACCTGAAAGCGTTCACACTCAGACATTTCACTTATTAGATAAAACGTGTAGCTGTAGATTTTATAGCTGTGTTTAACAGGAAGATAAATATTAATAAAATTTATTCAACCTGATTATTAAACAGGGGAAACTGATCAGCTGGAATTCATTATGAGATGAAAGATAAAGATAAAGATTGGACAATTGTACACAGTCAACATACATCTTATTTACTCTATTCCTAATGTATTCCTAATGTACTCCTAATTTATTTCTAATTTATTTCTAATTTATTTTATGGTGTATATGTACATAATTATTGTAACCCTTATACATTTGTGCTAGACTGGCCCCTTGCATTTTGTTACTTTATTTTTATTTTTTTAAATTATTATTATTATTTTTTAATTCTTCTTTCTTTTCTATGTTGATGAAATCATGCCAGTAAACAACTTTAAATTCAAACTGAAATTGATAAATCACACTTTTTTGTTTCGGACACATGGCATGTTTTTCAGTAGTTCGGTCGGAGAAATTGTTGCTGTCAGAAAGTTACCCAGACTCACAATTCCCACATGAAATGAACTGCTGGAATGCTGGAATTCCCAGTCGGAATGTGGGAAGTCTTCTCATGTGAGCTGAGCGCAGTGTTTCTTCAGAGCACTAAAATCAGACAGAAAAAAAAAGACTGGAGATAAACCGCAAATCTCCAGAAATATGCTAGTTTTGTGACAGTCAGTCCTGAAGCTTGCGAAAGTAAACGCCCCCCCCACTTCACTCCACTATACGGATTTCTCAGGTTTTCCCACAACAGATTCACATGTTCTTCATAGAAATGGCAAAATATACAGAGTTTATTATCAGCACAATGAAGCAGTACAAACATGAGGTTCGGTTCATTTACACTGGAGAGCAGCAGAGTTACAGAGGAAAACTGCATCGAGTTAAACAGACAACAAAACCGCCGCTTATCCTGAGAGCTCATGCAGCTTCACCAGCCTCACAGCCCTCACACAGAAATAATAAATACACCAAAAAAACGTGGATTCGTTACAGCGACATCATCCGGCTACAGCTGAGCGGATCCTGTAGCCTGAAATATCAGAGCTGAGCGCTACAGAGGGAAGAGGAACGTGTCTCAGTGACAGAGAAGACACTAACAGTCAGTTCAGTGCAGCGTTGCTTAACACACACACACACACACACACACACACACACACACACACACACACTACAGCTCACAGTTTATTGTTAAATGAATGTTAGGCAGACTTAGCAGAAACACGTTACACCTTCCACACCTGAACAAAGTATCAGCCGCTGCATATCGAGCGAGAGAAACTACACGTTATTAATAAAGTTCTGTAGCTTATCTGAAGATGGAGTTATTTTTATCACGGCGTCATAAAGACTGAATTCTTCACAACACCTACAATGAAATAAGGAAACAGCGCACATGTGGTCTTGCATTCGTCCAAATATCTGGACGACAGGTTGAGATGAAAAGCACAAAGAACGCAGCATGATTCCAGTTGATGAGTCGAGAGTCTCTCACACACACACACACTGCAGCGAGACAGAACAACACTCACAGAGGACACGACACCGGCGCTTACAAACCAAACGGCTTCCACAGAACCAGCACTTGCTCATGACGAACACTGCTCAGGAAGAATCCGACAAGAACCAGAACAACAACAAGCGATGCTGAAAACACCGAGCTTCCTGCGAGATCCTCACACACCCGGGCCCGTTCTAACAACTACTGTCTGTCCTTCAGCCAAGCGAGCTTAGCAGTGGACTAGTGGAAGTGGTTAATGATATGATCTTTAATGTTCCTGATCCTGAATGTTCTCCTAAAAGAACCTCAAGCTCCCTTCATCATTAAGCGATCTTGAAGCTCTCTGAGGATCCGAACCCGTTCCGATGAGTACAAGTATTTAGTGTTGAGTGATCTGAAGCTCACAGACAGACTTCCTGAACGTTCTTGAGTGAATTCCTCACACACTTCAGCAACAGATCTTCAATGCATCTGGATGAAAGTTAGAACTGTAACCTTCTCGCCCTAAAAAATATAAATGTAGTTCACTAAGTGATCTTAAGCGCAGATGGATTAGCGACATCGTTAGCATTAGCGTCAGCGTCAGGTTTGCTGCCCTCATGCAAGCTCTTAGAGGAACCTGGACCTGCTACAGTAACTGAAGGCTCCTGAAAGAACCTGGTCCTGTTTCAGTACCTGTTCTTCACCACTGCATGATCTTAAATGTGTAAATAGTTGAGGTTTAGTGCTACAGACACGACCCGCTTCCAATCTCCCAAAGGAACCTGGACCACCGTCCTAAACTCTCTGACCAGAAGCAGAACCCGTTCCTTCACCACCAGGTGATCTTGAACTCGTAGATGGGCCTCTTGCAGTAGTAGTGGTTGATGAGGTGTTTGTCACACACTCCGATGCACTGCTGGTCGACGGTGATGCCGCGCTCGGCCAGGTCGCTGACGATGCAGTGCAGCAGGTCGTACACGTCGGCCACGGCCTCCCACGGCCCGAACGACACGTCCACCTCGCAGTGGTGCTCGAACAGCTTGGCCTCGCTCTCGGAGCGCTCGAAGCGCAGCGAGTTGAAGAGCGGACGCTCGTACGGCGTGATCGGCATCTCCTCCTTATACACGCAGATCTTCAGCTTGGCGAAGCGAGCCTTCCTCTGCATGGCTCGCAGCTTCGCTATCTCCACGATGCGCTCCAGATTCTCTGAGGGACAAAAACAACCAAGACCTTTCAGAGGAGAAAAAAATTCAGAAGAGCGCAAATCAAAAATGTGGAAGGATTGATATCACGATGGAAAAACGTTCCGTATTTTATAGCTTTTCTTATTTAATGTTCTGAGTGAGGCTGAAGTCAGAGGAAGTGCAGAGCAGCTTCATGTTTTATCCTTTATTTCTGTTTTAGTCGTTTTATACAGTAATAAATTTCACAGCTACGTCCATATCACATCAATATCCATCCAGTAATATACACACCAAATCAGAAGACTAAACATTACACAGATTACCGAGGAATTATAATATTACTATCCAGTTTTATAGATATATATATATATAATACTAAAATATCTGATTTCAAGGTTTTTGCTCTTAAACTATTCCTCATTTAGGGTGTCATTACTTTAGCACCAAAAACACGTTTCACCTCCAAAATGCATGGATCCGTATTTTATTTTTGAACATAAATGAACCAGTAATCGTTTATTTTGTGCAGTTCAGTGCACGCTGTCAGAAAATGATGAAAATAAAACCCATAAAAAACAGATATAAAGTTTCTAATCTTTTCGTTTATAATCTGCACTTCTGAGAGATTCTCGACTTGTTTCCAAGAGCTACGAGGAATAAAGTGTTCATATAAAATATGTGTTATAATATCAAATGACGTGTGTGTGTGTGTGTGTGTGTGTGTGTGTGTGTGTGCAGCAGGATTTTATTATTATCTCAGTATTTACTACAGGAATTTCTCATATCAGTTTAATGTAAAAATGTGTTAAATAATTTTATTCATATGAATGATTTAAGGACATTACACACAGCTCTTTGTGTGAGCGTTTACACCTGTGTGTGTGTGTGTGTGTGTGTGTGTGTGTGTGTGTGTGTGTGTGTGTGCGCGAGTGTGTGTGAGAGAGAGAGAGAGAGAGAGACCTTTATAATAAGGCAGGAGGTCGAGGAACGCCTGGCGGACCTTCTCCCCGGTCAGAGGCTGTCTGGCCTCCAGACTCTCTAACAGCGGCCCGATGGAGTAATACTGAGCCTCTCTGTGTACGGCCCGAACCCGGTCCCTCTGAGGAAGCTCACCCTCACGCAGGAAGTTCAGGATGTCCCTGTACTCAGGAAAAAAAACACACACACACACACACACACACACACACACACACACACACACACACACATACACACGTTCATAATGACAGCACTAATGTACTATGGTGATTTTTATAAATGTATATCTTTTCCATCATGTGAACTATATCTGCTCAAATGTGGTTTTATGCTCACATGAGAAGAAGCTCCAATTCTCAAGGACGTGTGTGTGTGTGTGTGTGTGTGTGTGTGTGTGTGTGTGTGTGTGAGTGTGTGTGTGAGTGTGTGTGTGTGTTAGCCTGCCAAGAGACTTGCTTTATACTCTCATCACACAGCGGAGATATGAGCAATAGAGGAATCTTGCAGTTCTGAGCTCCCTTTTCTCTGGTAGACAGGTAAGAGAGAAAAATAACTATTATGGGATGTGGAAGGAAGACTATGATGATGAAGAACACCGTGTTTCAAATGACAGACAAGAAGGAGGATCTACGTTAATCAGGTTTGTTATCAAACCAATCCTGCGTTTTACTCTTTGTTCTCTATTTGATGAATAATTCAGTTATGTTTCTATATATATATCCATGTGCAGTCTGAAGTCCCTAGTAGTGCACACAGTGATGTGTGTGTGTGTGTGTGTGTGTGTGTGTGTGTGTGTGTGTGTGTGTGTGTAATAAATAAGTAGTGACCAGCACAGAATTGCAGGAGGTCTCGCTGTAACACAATCATATGATCTCACCCAAAATAAGCTCCGTCTCGGTCGATGAAGTATCGTCCCTCTGCGTCTCGGGGAATGTGATGGCGTCCGCTGAACATGGCGGCCAGCATGGTGTCCTCGTACCGGCGCAGCGTGGACAGACGCGTGGTGAAGTACGTCCCTCCTACGTTCAGAGGAATCACCTCGGGAAACTACAGCAGACGGATTCATCCATATTAATTATTAATATTCAGATCAGCATCACTGAAACCTGGATTCATCAGATGATTCATCAGATTTGCTGCAATATGCTACAACTCGTCAGACACACCTAGACAAATGTTATTATATATTTCCATTAAAAAACAAAAAAACAAGCTAATGTTGAAAAACTTATTTCTTGAAATATAACATTGTGTAGCCCACGTCCCTTATACGATGTCATGACTCATCCTGAAGCATTAATTGTTTCTTGGGATTCTTGTTAATTACTGCTGTTATGTTTATGTTTATTATCTGTTTTTCAAAATTTTTCTAAACAAGCCGAGTTGCTGATTTAGGAGACACACACCGGGTTAAACGCTTTAAAGCCCTGGCATCAGCATTTATTTAAATATCTGACTTTTTATCTGTGAAAGGTCTCTATGAGAAGTTCGCACCTGACACAGATCCCATGTAACATGACACTTGGATGTGAAAGTGTGTGCATTGTAATGATCCACTGCCTCATTTGCATTGTTTAAGGAAACTGTACTACAGTAAACAGACTGGGTTTCGCCCACAGATGAATAAAAAATAATAATTAGTCTTTTAAGGAGTGATGTGTGGCTTTAAAAGGAGCAGATTAGACTGAAGGACATTACAGCAGTATGTTCATCCCAGTGTCTTTGCTGTTTACAGACATCTTTATTAAGAGTGGATTTTTTCCTAAACATGATTCATTAATCAGGGTTAAAGCCCAGGAGTGTGACCGCAGCGTGAGAACAGCCAATCAGAGGCGCCGCTTGTCCTGCGCGTGCCATGACGCACCAATCAGACTTCGAATTCACGTAAACAGGAAGAGAACGCCAACGTCCAGGGCTTTGAAAACACTGACACGTAGCAAATGAATTAAGACTTATAATAAATAAATAAATAAATAAATAAACAAACGTGACACTTGTGTAAAGGAGAACAATACACATTAGGCTAATATGTTACACCACCTCAGTAGTGCTGTGGTAATAAATAAATAAGTAAATAAGTAAATAAATAAGCCATGACGCAGGCCTGGTTACCTCCTGGGGTGCGTTCAAGGTGCGCAGGGATTTGGGTAAGCTTCTGTTCGGAGTGGAAATGGCTGCTTTGCGTTTCTCCTCCTCGGACCTGGACATGGCGGAATCTCCTGCTGGCTCGCTGTCCCTCGCAGCCGAGAACACGACCATGACTGTGGGCTGAGGAGGAACTCCGCGGCCCTCCTGAGTGAGCCTCCTCAGCCGTGATGAGGATGATGAGGCTGATGTTGATGATGATGATGATGAAGAGGCAGCAGCCGAGCTGGAGGTGCTGAAGGAGAGCTGTCCCACGTCTCCATTCGGCGTCTCGCCTGCTCCATTCTGCTGCATGCACACTAGAGAACCCGACTGGAACCGGATGTGTGTGTGTGTGTGTGTGAGTGTGGGGGGTGTGTGTGTGTGTGTGTGTGTGTGAGTGTGGGGTGGTTTAGTCCGGAATGTCACCGTGGAGAGACAAACACACAAAGAGAAAGAGACAGAAAGAGAGACACACAGTTTCTTCCTCACATCACGCTCCAGCTGCGACCTTATAAGACACAACAGGCCACGCCCCCTCCACCACACCCCCTTAGGCCACGCCCTTTAACCCTTCTCATTTAAAAAAAAAAACAAAACACAGTTACACACATAACGTTTCCGATTTGTGCCAAATCGTGGCTAAAGATTCAAGTTATCATGAAATAAAGTGGGCAGAGATTAAAGATCAATTAATCAATTAATCAATTAAATAAATATTTAATTAATTAATGATGAGGATGTTAGACCTCATCACAGCTATTATTATTATTATTATTCTTATTGTTATTATTAGAATATTTACTAATTTTAATTATTATAACTTTTTCTTATCTGATCTTCTTATCTGAACTGATGAATAAAACATTACATCTTCTGCTTCTAAATGTAAAAAAAAATGTCAAACAGCAAAACACCACCAATCCGTGACGCAGGCATTCATCCTCGAACCTGATTGGTTACAGTGTCACACCAAGTGCCGTTTTGATTGGTCGGTTTTTTTGTCACCGGAAGTAAAGCAAGTTTTTCTGGGCTGAACCCTGAGCCAGGTTCATGTTGGACACAGAGGGCACTAGAAAGGCTGCCTGAGTCCTTCTCCTCGGCACTCAGTGCCCTCGGTAGTGCGCATGTAGGGCGCATCTAGGGCGCATGTAGTGCGCATGTAGGGCGCATTTGGGACTCTGCAGCCGTGATGGCGGAGGTCAGGCTGCGGCTCGGCTCAGGAGCCGGTAGGATTCTCACCTTCTCACCTTCTCCCCTTGTCTCAGGCTGTGTGTGTGCTGCTGCGCGGAGTGGAAGTGCTCCTCACGCCTCCGTGTGTGCTGTGATTCAGTTTGCCTTGGAACAGAATGCAGAGTTAATGAGCTGTTTGAGGCAGAGGAGAGGAACAGCAGTACTGACTGTGCTTCCTGTCCACTGAAGCTCACAGAAACACTGAGCTCCAGCCTTATTAAAATTACATTATTCCAGAAATATAGACTTATAGCTGCTTTCAAAGTAAAATACATTTTACACTTTCTTCTTTTCACCACTAGATGTCGCTATTTATCATTTTCCATATCACCAGATTAATATTGATGTTTTATGGAATGTTATCTATTATAAAATTAGATAATTATATAACTAAACTTAGATAAATGCTCTAAAGTTTTAATCTGAAACTGTCTGTGGCTTTTTTCCTCATTAGTCATTAAAACTGGGACTGCAATTCCCACAATCTTACATTTAATCTTACATTCAATTTTACATTAAATATTATTTATATATCAGTGAGCAGCTGATAACTTCAATAAACAGACTTCATGTGAAAACTGTGATGAATTTCCTGGTTACACAATTACTGTATTTATTTATTATATTATTACTCTGCACTATGTGTCCATGTAGTCCACAGTTACAGAAGGGAATGATTTATAATCCGGAGTCACCCAGAGGAGGACGGGTTCCTTCTGAGTCTGGTTCCTCTCAGGGTTTCTTCCTCATGAAGTCTCAGGGAGTTTTTCCTCACCACCGTCACCTCTGACTCGCTCGTTAGGGATAAATTTATAAACTGTAAATTTCTGTAAAGCTGCTTTGTGACAATGTCTGTTGTTAAAAGTGCCATACAAATAAAACTGAATAAAGCTGAACTGAAACCTGAGGAAAAGCTGCAGAAGTATTAAAGGTTTAAATCGTTAATTACAAACCCATCTGATGTGTTTATGATTACAGGGAGCCTGTGGACGATGACTCCATATTTTTTCCTCCATCTGGCCTCCAGTAAAAAAAGGTTAGAAGTTTCTGCCGTGACTCGAGCGATCCACGGTTACGGCGTTTTATCTCGCAGGCGTGTAAACGTATCGAGGTCGTATAGAACCTCCAGCGCTGAGGAAATCCCATTGTACAGATCGAAAAGCGCTTATTACGACATTCTGCAGGTTTCTTCGAGCGCCACTCAGGCGCAGATCAAGACTGCGTACTATAAACAGTCCTTCGTCTACCATCCGGATAAAAACGCAGGCAGCGAACACGCCGCGTTACGATTCTCACAAATCAGCGAGGCCTACAGCGTGCTGGGGAATAAAACTTTACGCAAGAAGTACGACAGCGGGATTCTCAGCGAGGCTGACGTCCGGGGTTCGAGCAGACCGACTGCGGCGAAAGAGACGACGAGCGGATCTTCAAGCGACGCTACGAGAAATCGCCGCTCTCCAGAGGCCGGCGCTCGATCGCAGAACGTCTTCGATTTCGACACTTTCTACCGTGAGCACTACGGTGAGCAGCTGCAGCGACAGAAAGACATCCGAGCTCGTCTGCAGGAGATCAAGAGGCAGAAGGAAGACACCTTTCAGGACAGGAAACTGGGACGCATGTCAGAAGTAGCCGTCGGCGTCATGCTAGCCGTAGCGGCGGCCATTTTGTTCAGTATGAAATCAACAAAGGGATGATGCGTTATGTAATGTGTCTCTGATCCAACACCATTTAATCGTTTATTATCAACACCGGGACGAGTTTATTCTGGATTCTGCACAATACTGCATCATAGATAAACTACAGATTACATCAATTTTACCAAATTACAATGTTAAATCCGCTCTCAGAGAGGGAGATTGGGAAAAAACTGAAGGAACAAAACAAGGAAGAGAGAAAAAATAAATGGGAAAAGAAGAAATTTTTAAATTAAAAAACAAAAAAAAGTCAAAAAAGCAGAGAAGAAAGAAAAAAACATTTTTGGCGTCAATTAGCAGAGAGAAAGATCATTTGCAGTTCATCTGTGATAAATTACGGGCATTTGTGGTATCAGTGTTACATCAGAGTCATAATATAAATGAATCCTAATTAATCCCTGGATACCTGATAGTGTATAATTAGCACTGAAATAATTCATGCACGTGACAGAATTGACATACTGGAAGATGTTACTATAATATAATAATACATGTACAGAAGCATTGTAATGGATGGAAGTTGTGTGTTTTTACACTTCACTTCCTCTCAGCAGCCAAACAGCGTAAATGGACATCTGTACCTTTATTTCTGTATTTTTATTTCTCTTGTCTTGTTAATTTACTGGGTCTGAGAAAGACACTGTACACAATAAAGCTTTATAAATCAATCAGTCCTGTAATATTACCTCTGTTTATTCTACTAATAACTACAGGAAGCTAAAGAAATGAACTTTTAAGAAAAGGTTTGATGAGAAATGCTGCTAAACTGATGCTAAATTAATGACATACAGTTCTGTGCAAAAGTCTTAGACACATGTAAAGAAACGCTGTAGAGCAAAAACGCCTTCAAAACTAATGAAATTAAACGTTTCTACATTTAAAAACTCCTATAAAGAGCAGTAAACAGTAATAACTGACACAGAGTCAGTGTTTAATGTGAGGATCCTTCGCTTTAA
>CM074990.1:371829-386583 GCA_037576825.1 Pangasius krempfi | reverse complement strand
TACACTCATCTGTACACTCATCTATACACTCATCTGTACACTCATCTGTACACTCATCTGTACACTCATCTGTACACTCATCTATACACTCATCTATACACTCATCTATACACTCATCTGTACACTCATCTATACACTCATCTGTACATCACTCAATCAGCGTACCACTTACTCAGTGAACTGCTTTCTCACTCACTCTCTGAGTTTTGCAGACGCCCCTCATCCAGAGCGGCTTACATTTATCTCATTTACACAGCTGAGCAGTTGCGGGTTAAGGGCCTCGCTCAAGGGCCCAGCAGTAGCAGCTTGATGGTGCTGGGATTTGAACTCATGACTCGTTTACTCGCACGCCAAATAAGCCACTGAATAACTACACTAAGGCCTTCATGTGTGTGTGTGTGTGTGTGTGTGTGTGTGTGTGTGTGTGTGTGTTACCTGTTGTCCAGTCAGAGCAAGTCTCAGTAACTTCATAACTGAACTGTATTTGGTTTTCTTTAGTTTTTTGGCGATGAGCTTCAGTTCAGCTGTGAGGAACTCGGGAGTGTATTCGCCATTACATCCTTTAATTACCCTAAACACACACACACACACACACACACACAGACACACAGACACAGACACACAGACACACAGACACACACACACACACACACAGACACACAGACACACAGACACACAGACACACAGACACACAGACACACACAGTTACACTTTTTTGTGTGAATTCAACTATGCCCAGAAAAATTTAAGAGATTTAATCCAATTCCGGTAAATAATCAGCAGCTCGTGTGTGAACTGATACATTACTGGGAAAGAGGACGACATCTTCGTCACTATTTACAGTACACACACACACACACACACACACACACACACACACACACACACACACTCCAGGTTTTTAATATGACTAAAAAAAGCAGTGCTGACAGGAAAAGAAAAACATTTTGGGGTTATTTTCTGAATATTCTGTACAGTCTGCAGATTCTTACAGAAAAGTAAAGGGGGAAAAAAAGATCAAAAACTAAACCACAGGACGATAAAAATGCTTTATATATTTACAGACTAAAATTATTCTTAACATTTATTCAACGTTTCCGTCATTTCCGTCTTTGTATTTTTAATCTGTCTGTAAAAACACAGAGTAAAAGAAAAATAAACACAGCGTTTAGTACGCTATGAGTTTTATACTTTGTGGATAAATTAAAAAAACAGTGCTGACAGACAAAAACACGGAGAGACTCGCCGCCGTCACACTCGCCGCCGTCACACACGCCGCCGTCACACACGCCGCCGTCACACTCGATGCTTTTTTTTGTTTTTCAACCACCAGCGCATGTTTTATATAATCCCATGACAAGCAGCATTTTTGTTTATAGTGCAGTTTACAAAAACTTTTTAAAAAGTGCTGAATGGCATCGAGATTTTTTTTTTTTTTAACCTCTGGACCAATCAGGATGTGAGTTTGGAGGTGAGTGAGGAAAACAAACATGGAGGACTGATGCTGCATTGGACTTCCCTCGGAAGCGGGAAGTCGATGCTCGGAATTACGTCATCGTTCGATCTGCGTGTGTTTGAGCAACAAAGTGGGGAAAAACTCGGACGCCTCCACGTTTGTATTTTGTAATTAAGCAGCTCACTGTGCCGAGTGACGTGTATTTTCCTCCTCAGAGCAGTGAACTGTAGCGTCAGTGTTAATCAGTGAATATATCTGTGTGTAACGCTAACGCGAGTGTGTGCAGTTCATGACTCGTTTAAAGCCACGAAGCGCCGCTGTGTTCACTCTGAGCGGCCATGTTGATTGTATGTCACTCTCTGAGCTCGGAGTTTAATAAACTGTCCCGAGTTCCCAAGCAGGAATTTCCGAACTGAGGCGGTTTTTCCCCCCACTGGGAAGTCGGGAATTACAAGTTATGAACCGTAGTCGAATGCAGCATTAATTCTGTGACATTCTGTTTGTTTCAGTGAGAAAGATTTTTATAAAGTAGGTTCTGTAAAAAAAAAAACCTCCTGAGTCACACGATACACATCCCACACTCAGCACAGAAGATGAAGAAGAAGAAGGAGAAGGAGGAGAAGGAGGAGAAGAAGGAGAAGAGAAAGAAAAAGAAAAAGAAGAGAAAGAAAAAGAAGAAGGAGAAGAGAAAGAAGAAGAAGGAGAAGAAGAAGAGAAAGAAGAAGAAGGAGAAAAAGAAGGAGAAGAAGGAGAAGAAGAAGGAGAAGAGAAAGAAGAAGGAGAAGAAGAAGAGCAATGTGTCTTACCTCAGACTGGAAGCCCTTTAACAGTGGAGTGATGTGTTCGTGTAAATCCTGCAAAACACACACACACACACACACACACACACACACACACACAAAACCCACCACAATGATTAGCTTTGGATGTTAAACCTGTAATGAAGTGTGTGACACACAGACGCTGCACCAGATTGAACGACTCGATTTAACACGAATTTATTCACACACACCCTGATTAGTGATTTTCTCCGACAGCCAATCAAATCCCCCGATACAGTGATGTCACTAAATATGTGCCAATGGTGAATAATCATCCTGACTGTGTGCTGCTCCGACACTCCTGTGTCCCTCTTTTCCAGGATTCTGTGTAACTTTGTGAATTCGGTGTAAATTCCAGGCAATCACGTTAAACTGGGAACTGGGAAACGCCTACGTATTAGGACACGCCCACCGTACACACACCGTACACACACCGTACACACACCGTACACACACCGTACACACACTCATTAAGGTAAGGTTCCAGGCTGCTCTGTCAGCAGTAAAGTTTCCACCCGCGATGTTTTCATGGATCTCGGCTCTCACACCGCGGGAATAATGGCTTCTTGAGCTCAGACATAAATTCAGAGCGCTGTAACTGGAACAGGAAGCTGATTTACTGCTGTGGCACAGACGCAAAAACCCTACGTTTTTTTCCATTTATTTACTCGGACGAGGAATTCGCGGGAGGAGGAGGAGGAGGGGGAGGAGAGCAGGAACGGCGCAGACATGATGTGAGAGATAAACAGGTCGGAGGGGAATTACAGGGATTTCACCTCCTGCCTGATGTCACGGCTGACGCATCGATGATGCGAACACTGAACACTCTGCGTGTGTGTGTGTGTGTGTGTGTGTGTGTCAGACGGTGATAAGAACAGAATGTAAATCGGCGAGTCAGATCACATACGAGTCGTTTACGCTCAGAGCTGCACTGCAGTGCGCTCCGTTTCAGTAAAACACGGACGATCAGTTAGTAAACACGCGACTAGCGGCGCGACCGTGTGGACTGGAAATGAGCGGACGTAGCAAGCTAACGGGAAACGCTACTGATTATTTCTTAGCGTACTTTACCTCAACAAAGAAGAAAGGAATTACAGCAATGAGAAAAAGATTTTTTTTTTTAAACATGTAAATCAAAAATTTCAAAACACATCATGACGTCTATGATGTGTGAAAGATTTCTAGATTAGCTCGCTAGTTACGTTATATATTAGCTAGCTTGCCGCTAATAGTTTACCAAAGAATTAGCTAGTTATTACACAGCTAGCAGACTTTACTACAAGTTCTAAGTTCACAATATTTTGGGTTACATAACGTTCGCTGGCTAATTCGGTCAACATTAGCTCGCTAGCTAATAAGCAGCTTCATTAGATTTCTGTGTAAAAAGAAAAAAAGCTCAGCAGTAACGCAACCATTCTGTGCGTTAAATCGTTAAAACAGAGCAAAGGATCAATTCTTAGCAAAATGTTAGTGATAATAATTCCATGCTAAAACTCAGACATTAGTTGAAATTACAAAAAATATCTCTCTCTCTCTCGGTCTCCCCCTCTTTCTTTCTCAGTCTCTCTCTCTCTCTCTCCCTCCCCCCCAGTCTCTCTTTCTCTCTCCCTGTCTTCCTTTCTCCCTCTCTCTCTCTCTCCCCTCTTTCTCTCACACTCGCTCCCTCTCTTTCTGTCTCTCACTCGCTCTCTCTTTGTCTCCCTCTTTCTCACTCGCTTTCTGATCTCCCTCTTTGTCTCCCTCTCTCTCTCTCCCTCTGTCTCTCTTTCTCTGTCTCCCTCTTTCTCTCTTTCTGTCTCTGTCTCTCTGTCTCTGTCTCCCTCCCCCCCAAGTCTCTCTGTTTTTCTCTCTCCCTCTTTCTCTCTCCCTGTCTTCCTCTTTCTCCCTCTCTCTCTCCCCTTTCTCTCTCACTCGCTCCCTCTCTTTCTGTCTCTCACTCGCTCTCTCTTTCTGTCTCTCTCTCTCTCCCTCTGTCTCTTTGTCTCTCTTTCTCGGTCTCCCTCTTTCTCTCTCTTTCTGTTTCTTTGTCTCTCTTTCTCTCTCCCCCCTCTTTCTGTCTCCCTCTTTCTCTCCCTCTGTCTCTTTGTCTCTCTCTCCCCCCTCTCTTTCTGTCTCCCTCTTTCTCTCGCTCCCCCTCTTTCTCCCGCTCCCCCTCTTTCTCCGTGTCTCTCTCTCTCACCTCTGGTGTGTGTTTCTTGAGCTCGTCGCTCTGGTCACTGAGTTTTTTTCGTGTTTGTTCGTTCTCATGCTGTGTGCTGGCGAGAGCGCTGGCGGCGACGTCCAGATCTTTCTGTAGAACACACACACACACACACACACACACACACACACACACACACACACACACACACAGGTTACACCTGCTGATCGTGACTCAGATAAGATGCTAAACTGGAGGCTTGAGCTTCTGTCACCAAGCGGATTTATAATAAATTTATAACATACTGAATGCAGACCAGAGACTTTCCTGATCTGACTAGGTTAAATTCAAGGGTAAGTTCTCTCTCTCTCACACACACACACACACACACACACACACAGACACAGCCAAATCTTTGCTAAGTGTGTGTGTGTGATTAACATCTCAAACAAAGTGGGTCTAATGTAAACACAGACATTATTAATCACACACGCTGATAAAGAACTTAATGACACACTGGAGTAAAAATAAATCAACACACACACACACACACACACACACACACACACACACACACACACACTTTGGAGTAAACTTATTCATGCTAATATACAAAGAGCCAGATGCATGTGTTCCTCCAGACGTCTTAAACTATTAATTTTCATATCGATCTTATTTAAAGAGGCAGAGGTGCTGAAAACACATTCATGCAGAAATTAACACACACACACACACACACACACACACACACACACACACACACGTTGGAGTGAGGCACGGAGCTGAGGATAAACCAAACACGCTAGGTTAAATTTAATATCTGGAGCTGTGTGATGGAGAACTGCACTCTCCTACAATAGCAATAAAGTTATTTATATTCATATTTCTTTTTGATTTATTTATTTAACTTTGTTGTCCATTAGAGATTTTATTCTATTAATAAAACTGGAGAAGGAATAAAAATCAGACTCACTCAAGAGGCTTTTGATAACCAATTCATCTAAAAAAAAATGTCCTTGATAGGGTGGAGGTCACACACACACGCACACACGCACACACACTTCCCTCCGACATGGACCTTCCCACACATAATTAAACAAGGTGTATTTACACATGGCCTGAAGGACACAAACACAGAAAATCTCTCAACACCGTCGTCTCCTTAGAGCAGACGCTCAGTGTGTTCAGCTAGCGTCTGTAGCTTAGCCCTGGAGCTACGATGCTAATGTAGCTAACGAGTTAATGGAACTGTGTGTCACCCAAAATGTTTCGTTTAAGGGATGAAGGATTGCTTAAACACTGCAAGAAGCCAAATATAAACACACACACACACACACACACACACACACACACACACAGAGCGGAGGAAGAGAAACACAGAGTCAGCAAAACATAACTGCAACTGCTGGGAGGAAATATGTGAAATGTCTCTCACACACACACACACACACCACACACACCACACACACACACACCACACACACACACACACACACACACACCCCCTCACTGACCTCATACACTCACTCTGTCCCTGCAACAATTACAACAAAAACAACAATATTAACACAAAAATAATAATATATAAATAACAGTTTAATAAAAATAATAATTAACATGAATGATACCTGTGATACGCGTAATATGAATATTAATGACAGTAATATGAATAATAATAACATTAATGTGAATAATAATAACAGTAATATGAATGTTAATAACAATAATATGAACGATAACAGTACTATGAATAGTAATAATAGTGATATAAATGATGATAATACCAGTGACATGAATATTAATACCAGTGATATGAATATTAATACCAGTGATATAAAATAATTGTCTTCAGGTTTGCCTTCAGCGAGTGAAATGCAGCTCAGATGACTGACTCGGCCGTTGCAGAACATTCCACATCTCTGTGTTAAAGAGAGTGGCTGTGTGCGCTTCAGGTCGTCGTCCATCTGCAGCGTGAAGCTCCGTCCAGCGAGTGCTGAAGCATGTGTCTGAATGTGAGCAGATATCATCATGCGCTTCCGAACTCATCCTGCTGCTCTTCTCAGCCATCACATCATCAATGAATACAGAGACCCAGCTCCACTGGCGGCCGCCGGGAGAGGAGGTGGTACGCTTCAGATCATGAGCAGCTCCTTCCTTCTCCATGCTCTTCTCTTCCCATCATTCTGCTACAAGTTCATCTTCATGTCATCTGTCCAGAGGATGCTGTTCCAGAACTTTTTTTTTTTTTAGATGTGAACTCTACTCTGGTCTTCCTGTTTCTGAGTCTTACTAATGGTGATCATCTGACAGTAAACCCTCTGTATTTACTCTGGTGAAGTCTTCTCTTGATTGTTGACTTTGACACCGATACCCCGAGCTCCTGGAGGATGTTCTTCATCCGGCCAACTGTTGTGAAAGGGTTTTACTTCACCAGGCATAGAATTCTTCTGTCATCCACCACAGCTGTTTTCCGTGGTCTTCTGGGCCTTTTGGTGTTCCTGATAGTTGATAGTCTTTGGACTTCATATTGAAATGTAACAGCAACAGGTTCTAAATCGAACACTTTAATCAACTCTAGACCTTTCACCTGCTTACCTGTAGGTGAAATAAACAGGGAATAAAACATAGCTGGACATTTGGTCCCTTAAAAAGAGGAGGAGCCAAATATAAACAGTGCTGTAATTCCTACAGCTCACCGTGTGTTTTATTTAATCAGATTCGAAATCAGGAAACAGAAAATTACCGAACAAGGCACTTGTGGAAACATGACCCGAAAACAAAACTCTCAGATATACAGACATAAAGACAAGATGATGAGATGATGAGATGATAAGAAGATAAGAAGATAAGGCTTCGCAAAGATGACGGCATGAATGACATGAATGAAAAAAAAAATCAAGAACTAACACAAAACAGGTGAACACAATCAGATAACAAATCGACAGAAGACGATTAACACACTGTACATGGACAAAACACGAACTTTAGTCTCTAACTGAACGTCTACAAAATGAGCAGGAGTGTGTTATAAAGTACAAACCGCATGTACACACACACACACACACACACACACACACACACACACACACGGCACCTGGACATTGTCATGTCTCTAATAATCCCTGTTTCAGACAAAAGTGAAAAGTTCAGCCAGAGTTTCTCACACACGCGCGCGCGCACACACACACACACACACACACACACACACACACACACACACAGGAGTGAGACTCACTTAACAGAACATGTGGTTTGGGACGGAGCCAGTAGTCCACTAGCTCATCAACTAATTAACAATTAGCGCTAAAGGTTAGCACGCGCCATAATACATAGAACACAGAGAGACGCCCTAATTACACTTTCCTGCTCTTAATACAGTACAATTAAAAAGTCGTCTGATACCTGACGCTGATCCGATATTGGTGTCGTCATGGTAACCAAGTGTGTGAATGTCTGTTGCTGAGTTATGGGGAAACAGAGATGTGAAGCTATAAGTCTGTCTCTCCTTCTCTCCCCCTCTCTCTGGCTCTCCTTCTCTCCCCCTCTCTCTGTCTCTGCATGTCTCTCCCTCTCTCTGGCTCTCCTTCTCTCCCTCTCTCTGGCTCTCCTTCTCTCCCCCTCTCTCTGTCTCTCCTTCTCTCCCCCTCTCTCTTTCTCTCCTTCTCTCCCCCTCTCTCTGGCTCTCCTTCTCTCCCCCTCTCTCTGGCTCTCCTTCTCTCCCCCTCTCTCTGTCTCTCCTTCTCTCCCCCTCTCTCTGGCTCTCCTTCTCTCCCCCTCTCTCTGTCTCTCCTTCTCTCCCCCTCTCTCTTTCTCTGCATGTCTCTCCCTCTCTCTCACTGTCTCTCTCTCTCTCTCTGTCTGTCTATCTCTCTCTCCCTCTCTCTGTCTCTCCCTCTCTCCCTCCCCTTCTTTTTCTGTCTAAATCTGTTTCTCTTCTTCTCTGTCTGAATCTCTCCCTCTCTCTCTCTCTCTCTCTGAGTGTTTCCAGATGTGTGAGAATAAATCGGTGCTGTGGGATTTCTGTCTGTCTGACAGGGTAACGACACGCCGCAGTGTTAACACACGTGTCAGACTGAGAACATGCTGAGGAAAGTTTATTCAGAAATCACTCGCCTACAGACTGAAAGCGTGTATACACACACACGCACACGCACGCACGCACGCACGCACGCGCACACAGCAACCAGGGAGAAAGAGACGGGTAATTCCACACATCCCCTCCTCCAGCTGCACTTGAAATGGACAGTTAATTATGCAGCTGCAATCTGCATTATCACTAAACTCTGTGTGTGTGTGTGTGTGTGTGTGTGTGTGTGTGTGTGTGTGTGTGTGTGTGTGTGTGTGAGACGTTTTCAGCCTCTAAGTGAGCGAGTGAACTCATTTCTCGTGTCTCTCCCTTTCACTAACACGCAGGAGATAAAACACCACACATCATTAATATTATTATTATTATTAAGTTTTAAGTGTAAAGTTGAATCAAAGCCACTGATAAAGTTTGAAGTTTCACACTTTAATCTGAAGAAGTAGTGTGTGTGTGTGTGTGTGTGTGTGTGTGTGTGTGTGTGTGTGTGTGTGTGTGTGTGGATACACAGAGACACTTTTGTCCTGTTCGTCTTTTAAGTCTGCATTAAACCAGCAGCAGCAAACCACACACACACACACACACACACACACACACACACACACACACACACACACACAGAACTCTGCAAATTTAATTCCCAGGTGTGTTAATGATCAGTTATATGATATACTCCAATACTACAATAACATTATACTATTATAATAATTATTATTATCATTACTATTATGATGATTATTATTAAACACACTTATATATATCCTCACTCCCCCATGTCCTAATCAGGTGTAGGCTCCTCAGGTACGGCACACATCCTACTGGAACACACCTTATCCTGCTGCCCACCACAAATGTCACGCTTTATCATATCAGCGATTACTGTGTGTGTGTGTGTGTGTGTGTGTGTGTGTGTGTGTGTGTGTGTGTGTGCGTGTGCGTTTGTTTCCTTAAAAATAAAGGAGTCGAACTTCAGGTCCGAACAAGACGAGCGACTTTATATCTAGATGAGGGACAGAAGCACTTGCGTCACACTCTAATCTCTACTCGTGGTGTACATACGTACGTACACACACACACACACACACACACACACACACACACACACACACACACACACACACACACACACACAATTTGGAAATGCCAATCAGCCTACCATGCATGTCTTTGGACTTGGGGAGGAAACCCCCGAAGCACAGGGAGAACATGCAAACTCCATGCACACAGGGAGAAGACGACTGTGTATAATAATAATAATAATAAGAAGAAGAAGAAGAAGAAGAAGGTGATGATGATTATTATTCAATAAGCCCCGTTGTGTTTTATTCCTTTTACGATTAGACTACTGAATAATATGCTTTAAAATAAATAAGTTAGTATATTACCTCCTTGGGTAAGGGGTTCATACCCATGCAGACATTCAGCATGTGTAAAGAGATTTCTGCATGCAACATGTGTAAAGCTGCTTTTGGAGGCGGGAGGCCCGCTGATCGATTGCATAGGTGTTTGATTAGCTCTCAGGCTCGGCTCAACTCGTTTCGCTCCGCTTCTTTCACCATTGCAACTTTTGCAGGCACTCCGCAGACATGGCCAGTGCACACTGAAGCGCCAGGCTGCAGTCCGCCTCAGTCTCGGAGCCAAACAACTGCTCTGATCCGCTCAGGCGAAGTTGCAGGGGATCGCTGTTTTGCAATCCGGCTATTCCAGTTGCAGTTGTGGATGTGATTCTTCTCTCTCTCTCTCTCTCTCTCTCTCTCTCTCTTCTCTTCTCTCTCCCGATGATCTTCCTCAGTAATGTGGGAGACAGCGATTCTGTCAGAGGCTCAAGATGGCAGATTTTTTACTGAGTTCTGAACTGAAGCATCTCTTCCCATTTTTGCCATGAATAGCAGAAACCCTTGCACCGATGGCCCCTGTATACGAAGGTAAGAAATCCTGATCTCGGAGAGAAACCATGCGGATCATTTGCAGGATTTATGTGCATGTGAATGTCCATGTCTCTGTCCAAACCCAGGCTTTCCTCTCTGGATATCAGTGAAAAGAAATCAGTCAGGCATTGTCATTAGTCATTATCAGTGGACTTTCTGTAGATGCCTCGATCCGGCTGTTTGCTTGGAATGGTTTTGTTTGTGTGTTTGTTGTTAGTGAGGAATTATTTTTCAAACATTTGGGATGAACAGTCTCGTGCTTCGTACGTGCCTGTGGTGTCCGATCGGCGCGCGCTGCTGCTGCTTTTCTCTCTCGGATCTTCCTCTCGGCTTGGGTTTGTCTTTTAGTTTAGATGTTTAAGAGACACTGATATCAAAGCTGCTTAAACCAATCTGACACTGGAGTTAAAATGAGATTGCCTGCGTGATCATCTAGGAAGCAAAATAGAGCAAAACAGAGCAAAGTGGATCTCAGTTACAGTGGCTTGATTTTTTTTTATTGTATTTTTATATGCATCATGTTTCTGAAATGAATTTGAAGCCTATGTGTCATATGAAGTTCAATGTTACACTACACATGGTTGGTGCGCCAGTCAAAAGTGTTGCCAGGTTTAATGTCCTGTATTTAGGCACCTGGTGATTAATCCGAGTGCAAAATGGCACAGGCTTTTAGAGCAAATCACGCCTCCTATAACCTACAGGCCTATTAGTTAAATGCATGCTTCATGTTGATCTGATCTGTTAATCCGATTAGCTATCTGTTCATCCATCCTAAAAGCACGGCTCATGCTTCACCATCATGACTGTCTTGTACTGAAGTGAGAACACCCTGATTTCAGAATGATCAGCAAGATCCCTCCCAGAATGAAGACACAATGAACTTTTAGTTATGGTTTCGATACACGCATGTGTGTATGAGCTGTTTTCAGCAGGATGAACATGGGGAAATTGCTCGTGCTGTCCTGAGTATGCACAATTCAATTGCTCACACCATAAAGCATTAATGAGTCATTACTGAGAGATGTGTGTGACACTTATAAATGTGAAATCCGGCCACAGAGACCTTTTGACCACTTATTTGACTAATGATCGGATATATTGTAAAGTGTTGATTTTTGTTGTCAGTTCGGGATGGGAGCTGTAATTGATTAGACACACTCCCCCTGGCGGAGAGAGAGATATCACACGCTTTAAATGAACATTACACACATCTGTCTTTCCCTCTCATGTTCCCTGTCTCTTATCTGTATAACATCATGTGGAGAAATTAGAAAAACACTGGTGTAGTACACAAAGTCTGTGAAAGAGTAGAGACAGACAGACAGATAGACAGACAGAAGACTGGTAGGTAGGTAGGTAGATAGATAGATAGATAGATAGATAGATAGTACACTAAATGCAGTGTCCCAGTGTATCAACAAAAGGATTCTGAAGCTGTGAAACAATTGTATACATGCTTGTAAATACTTTTCAAGATATGTAACACATTTAATAAAGTTTAATTATAGATAGATAGATAGATAGATAGATAGATAGAAAAGCCGGAAATCTGGGGTATCAGTGAAAAGAGTTTTTTTAGCTGTACACTATGAAAAGAGTTTGTAGACATAAGATATTTAAAGCAAGCAGACAGAAAGAAAGAAAGAAAGAAAGAAAGAAAGAAAAGCTGGAAATCTTGGGTTTCAGTGAAAAGTTTTTTTAGCTGTACACATTTGAAACAGGTTTACAGACACCAGCAATCAAAGCTGACAGACAGACAGACAGACAGATAGATAGATAGATAGATAGATAGATAGATATAGAAGCGGGAAATCTGGTGTATCAGGCAAATGGTTCTTTAGCAGTACACAGCGACACCAGATAGACACCAGATATTTAAAGCTGACAGACAGAGAGAAAGATAGACAGATAGACAGATAGATAGATAGATAGATAGCAAAATTGAATTGAATTCTCAGGCATGTTTTCATCCCATTTTCAGTAAAATACTAATATGAAAGCTCTGAGTATCAGCTGATATCTGACGCTAATCACTGTAACTGAGCCGAGTCTCCTTGAGCTACTGTTGCTAAGTTATGTGAAATATTACAGGTACAATGGAAATGGCACTGAGATAATTAATGCCCTATATTCATGTGTATGATCTTTATTGTGTCAGTCACCACCACACCTCTTCACCTCATAAAATCGCTCAGTGGCTCAGATTGCGAAATATGTCAAAGCCAGTTTGATAGCCATCCGGTGTTTCAGGCAAGTATCAGCCCAGATACTCGGTATGAAACTCAGTATGGCACTGATGTGTCTCTAAGTTTTTTTTCTCCAGGAATGTTTTAGACAGAAGTCCAGTATAAGCTGTGTGATGTGCTGTAGGGGGTGAATCCTGTCCCCACATCTGAAGATGTTTAAAGCAAATCATTTATGTTCATACACAGACAGATAGATTTATAGAAAGAACAGTAGACAGATATGCAGGTTGGAAAAATTCTGGTAAAGAACCACGTTTGTTGGCTATAGTTCTTCATCATCTGTGTAAGCCAAGTGCTTCTGAAGCTGTAGGAGGTGAACCAGTTCAAGATGCTTCACATGATCACATTCTTTCTGTTTGGTTCAAAAGTTTCGAGTGCGAGGACAAGTTTCCTTTGCTTTTAGCTTCCTTAAATTGATTCCTTCAGTTACTTGCTACCATATGAGTAAGTAGCACTGTTAACAGTGATGTTAATTTTACACTCATTGTCATTTAATTTCATTTCTAGAAACTGGACATGGACAAGACATGTTGATTTGGGGATACTGACTCCCTCACATATCAGTGAGACATGGTTAACCCATAGCTGCATTGTGGGATGCCAGTGTGTTGGGTGTTAAAAGTCTGACGCAGTGGCCTGATGGATTAGATTAGATTCACTGCTTCGAGTTTGAAGACAATATGCAGGTCATGGCGCCCTTCACCTTCTGACCCTCATCACACCGGTCTGTGAACGTGCCGCATGTTTACAGTAGTTACAGCAGGAGCCAGTTTCTACACCATGTCACCTTGATCTGTAGGATCAAGTAGAGCTATTTTTACATAAGCAGTTAAAGAGAAGTTAGCTGCAGGTATTGCAGTGGGGTGAAGTATAACTGAAAATATTTATTTTCATGAAACAAAAGACAGCAGAAAAGTAGATTAGTATTTAGATTAGTCAGTTCTTAGTAATTAGTGGACAAAAATTCCACATTGTGTACAGTATATACACATAATAATAATAATAATAATAATAATAATAATAATAATAATAATTAAATGAGTACTGTTATTAGTAGTAGTGTTATAGTATGTAAATCATAGATTTGAATACAAACTATTGTAAAAATAATTACACTGATAATGTTTTACATGTCATTATGCAGCCTATTTGCAGTCAAATATTTGCCACAGTCTGTTTTAGTCTGGCTCAGCTGTGTTTACACTACATAAATACTTATAAAGATTGAACTCTGTCTCTGAATATTGTAAATGCAGGCTAAATATCTTGCAAGTGAATGTTGGAGCTTATTTAAAACCACAAATCTGAGATAATATTTTAACATAACTCAAACATGACATTTCAAAGAAAGGGTAAAATGTAATAACAGTATAGTTATTATACTGTTATCCATCTTAGAAGATTTTTATTCAGTAATGAATTATTTAATAGAGCTACAGTGAAAGGAAGAAATGATGTAAAAAAAATAATAACAGTATAACACAGTCAACCAGTATGTGCACTACTTTTTAAATATTAATTTTGTCTTCGATTTTTATTTTGTGACTTGTGTATTAGTGGGTTTGCTAAAAAAAAAAAAAAACATTTCAGATTTCCAAACATTGCTTTTCCAACAAAAATGAAATGTTACAGAAAAGTGTTTGTATGTCAGTAAAGAAGGTAACGTGCAGTATTATGTAATAGAAAACGTTTCAGACAAAAAAAAAAAAAAGAATGCTGGCTGTCAGGGATCAGCTGGAAAACAGAAGCAAGTGCAACCGTCAAAGTCTTCAGAAGAACTGTGGCAGATTCTCTATGATGCTAAAAAAAAACATTCCAGCCAATTTCCTTATAAAACTTCACAAAATATACCTGAAAATACTGATTCATTTTAAAGGGTTGTGGCACTAAATAATGACATTTTAGTTTAGTTTAATGCTGTTTACTGCATTATTTTGAAGGCATCTTTGCTTTACAGCATTTCTTTACATGTGTCTAATACTATATCTATCTATCTATCTATCTATCTATCTATCTATCTATCTCTCTCTCTCTCTCTCTCTCTCTCTATATATATATATATATATATATATATATATATAT
>CM074990.1:262129-290055 GCA_037576825.1 Pangasius krempfi | reverse complement strand
TCCCGGAACATTCTGAGGAAACTGAAGATACGGTAAATATTTCCTACGAAGTGAAGAACCGGATACACCAGTGTGTGTGTGTGTGTGTGTGTGTGTGTGTGTGTGTGTGTGTGTGTAGGGGATGATCACTCTTGTGTTGGACTGCATTGATCGTCTGAATGTCTACAACACTGCAGCTCATTTTTCTGAGTTTGCTGGAGAAGAGGCAGCTGAGTCCTGGAAGGAGATTGTTAACCTGCTCTACGAGCTGCTGGGTAACACACACACACACACACACACACACACACACACACACACACACACACATACACAGTAAAGAGACAGCCGCCTCGGCCATGTGCCATCACTAGATGGAGCCAGAGAGCGACCAGAAACCCTGTCAGACCGGCTCCTTCCACCAGAGGGAGCCAGAGAGCACTGTCTTAATTATAACTCTCTATAAAGCTGTATATATAAAGTGTCTTTGCATTTGATAAAGGCACTATATAGGATAGTTATTTATTATTTTAAATGTCACTTTATAAATACCTGTAACTGTGTGATGCAGTCATAGATGAAGTGTGTGTGTTCTCTAGCGTCTCTGATTAGAGGGAACAGGGCGAACTGTGCGCTCTTCTGTGACAATCTGGACTGGCTGGTCAGCAAACTGGACCGACTGGAGGCTTCATCAGGTAAACAGTCTCTTACTGTATATGACCAGGTCCAACAGTTTATGCGCAACTATTTCTGTTTATTAATTCTCAAACGCCACCCTGTTGCAGGAATTCTGGAGGTGCTGTACTGCATTCTCATCGAAAGCCCTGAGGTGTTAAACATTATCCAGGAGAACCACATCAAGTCCATCATCGCTCTGCTGGACAAACATGGACGCAATCACAAGGTATGCATCACCACTCACCTCTCAGAGATGATCTAACCTGTACCTCATCCTAGTTCTCCGTTCTCTCGGTTCTCTAGGTGTTGGACGTACTCTGCTCGCTGTGTGTGTGTAACGGTGTGGCTGTGAGGTCCAATCAGAATCTCATCACAGAGAATCTGCTTCCACGTCGTGAACTTTTGCTCCAATCGCAAATCATTAATTATGTCACAAGGTGATTATTCAGCAGAAAGGTACAGCTGGACTGTTTCCCAACACTAAGAATGTAAAGAATGGACTCTTATACCTATAAAGTATGTTAAAGCCCAGTTCCCATGGAAGAACGCAGGAACTCAGTAGAGAACACACCTATAAGAGCCTCTAGCTTTACTGCTGACATGATGCAGTTGCCTTAAATTTTCTGCAGCTGTATGTTTTTATGAGTCACAGAAACGGTTAATGCTTCTTGTTGTTTCTTTCTGTTTTGCAGCATGAGGCCAAACATCTTCCTGGGGACCTGTGAGGGATCCACACAGTATAAGAAGTGGTATTATGAGCTGATCGTGGATCTCGTGGAGCCGTTTTTGACGGCCCAGGCGGGTCACCTGCGGGTGGGCTGGGCGCTGACTGAGGGTTACAGCCCGTACCCTGGTGGAGGAGAGGGCTGGGGCAGTAATGGTGTAGGAGATGACCTCTACTCCTACGGCTTTGATGGCCTCCATCTGTGGTCAGGTGAGGAACCTGTATAGAGTCATAAGTAATAGGTCCCAAAAATCTATTCAGTTAGATTAGTTGTTGATGGTCTTAGACTTTCGTATGGCCGGGTGTGTCAGTGAGTGTCACTGAGTTAACGCTAATCCTGGTTTATTTCAATTTTGATTTAGGGAAGATTTGTTGTCCCTTCTGTAAAACTTGTTCTTATCAAACACGCTTTTCATCGGTGTCCCACTCTGCGTTTTTGTTTCTCGGATCAGGGCGTGTCCCTCGACGCGTGGCATCGCCCAATCAGCACATTCTGGCAGCAGAAGATGTAGTGAGCTGCTGTCTGGATCTAAGCGTGCCCAGTATCTCA
The DNA here is from genome assembly GCA_037576825.1 of Pangasius krempfi. Classification (NCBI taxonomy): domain Eukaryota; kingdom Metazoa; phylum Chordata; class Actinopteri; order Siluriformes; family Pangasiidae; genus Pangasius; species Pangasius krempfi. Next base: position 288,127 of record CM074990.1, on the reverse strand, counting down.
TTCCGCATTAACGGCCATCCTGTTCAGGGCATGTTCGAGAACTTCAACCTGGACGGCCTCTTCTTCCCTGTCGTTAGCTTCTCCGCAGGAATCAAGTAAAACAGCTTTGCACCATCTAGCAGAACCTCAGCATCATTTATTCGAACCTCAGAATGTCCTAACAGAAGCTCAGCATGTTCCAGTGTGTTTTTATAGAACCACAGCTGGAAAGGTGTATTAGAAATCCATCTGAATATGTTAAAATATATTTATATATACCTTATGTTAACCGTAATACTTATGTTAAAATAGAACGCTTGGTATGATTTATTAGAGCTCTAACACTGATCACTATGATGAAGCAGATGAGTGACCACACGTAAGTTTTCTGTTGTTCACCCAGGGTCCGGTTCCTCCTGGGTGGACGCCATGGAGACTTTAAGTTTGTTCCACCGCCAGGATACGCTCCGTGCTACGAAGCTGTACTGCCCAAAGACAGACTTCGCATCGAGCCCATTAAGGAGTATAAAAACGACTTGAATAATGATGTGAGGAACCTGCTGGGCCCGACGCAGTCACTGTCCCACACCGCCTTCACTCCAAATCCTGTGGACACCGTGCAGGTGCAGCTGGTCGCATACAGTCACGTCTAAACTTCTGAGTGCATCAACGAGAACTGTTTATAATTCAGTAATCAGACACATTATTTAACAGATTGTGATGCCACATGTTTCATGTTTTGCCTGCTGTGTACTACACTTCTAATACACACTGCTAGCTGTTGTGGTCTTTTAATGACCAAAGCCTGATTCTCTTCTCTTCATTTCTATTCAATTCTATTGCCTTACGCTGTTGAAGAGTGATGGAATCTGTGTGTCATTGCTGATCTGTGTGTTTCTCTCGATTGATTCCACACATAGATTGTTCTTCCTCCGCATCTGGAGCGGATCAGAGAAAAACTGGCAGAGAACAGCCACGAGCTCTGGGCTGTGACTCGCATCGAACAGGGCTGGACTTACGGACCTGTGAGAACACACCCGCACGTCCCCTTAAACCACATGCAATATAAACGAAATACAATTAACCTTCCTACATTTTTATAAGCTGCACGTTCTAAGTTTTGCAGTGTGTTTCACTTTTGATGGGTCTTACATTTTATTTTATTTATTTTTATTATGATTTTTTAATATTGTGATCAGGCTAAAGGCTCCTGTCACTGAGCTCATGTTCATTCATTTCCTATTTCTTTCAGTTCCGTGATGATAATAAAAAGCTGCATCCGTGTCTGGTGGACTTCCAGAACCTTCCAGAGCCAGAGAGGAACTACAACCTGGCAATGTCAGGGGAAACACTCAAGTGAGTGAGAAGGCGTGTGTGTGTGTGTGTGTTTGCGTGTTTGATATCTAATAGATGTGTGTCTGGGTGTGTAAAGTTTTGGTTTGGTCGTCTGTCTCTCCATAAGAACTCTTCTTGCGCTGGGTTGCCATGTTGGAATGGGAGATGAGAAAGCGGAGGAAAATTTGAAAAAGATCAAACTGCCCAAAACGTCAGTGATGCCCACACACACACACACACACACACACACACACACACACACACACACACACACACACACACACACAAAACACACACACTTAAACACTTTTATTTCCCTCTGTAATGATTATGATTATTTGAAATTTTAAAATGATTGTTCATGTTCTTTAGAGAAAAATGAACAATTGTGACCCAAACAGAATTTCAAGGTTAACGTTATGACTCCTGAATGTAGCTACACACAGAGCAACAGCTACAAACCCGCTCCTCTGGACCTGAACCATGTTAAACTGACCCCTAACCAGAACACTCTGGTGGAGCGACTCGCTGAGAACGGACACAACGTGTGGGCTCGAGACCGAGTGCGCCAGGGCTGGACCTACAGCATCGTACAGGTAGGCTTCGCTAACGCTGCTGCAGGTTTGTTCCCTCTGCATGAACATGGCCATCTGTTTTATAAGCTTTCACAGGAAGTGGTTACAGCTGTATTATTTATACTTATCACTACTTTCATTTTGCTTAAATGGATTTTAATAATGGCATAAAACTGCAGTTTTAAACTCTTACTAAACATTGTGAGGAACTGATTCTTTGAGAGTTTGCTTATGATCTCTTCGTCATGCGATGATCATATTCAGGACATCGTAAACAAGCGTAACCCCCGCCTCGTGCCATATAATCTCCTGGACGAGAAAACCAAGAAGACGAACAGAGACACGGTGTGTGCTGCAGTTCGAACGTTGATCGGTTACGGCTACAACATCGAGCCTCCAGACCAGGAGAGCAGTGAGTACAGTTCGAGTAGAACACACACTAAAATATGCAGTGACAGGAGACCTGCTTTAGAGATTCATGTCTGTGTCCACTCTGAGCTGAAGTGTGTGACTCTCCTCAGGCGGCCACATCGGTAATGGCAGTGGGAATAAGATCCGCGTGTTCAGGGCTGAGAAATCGTACGCTGTGACTCAGGGAAAATGGTACTTTGAGTTTGAGGCAGTGACAGTGGGGGAGATGAGGGTCGGCTGGGCCAGACCAAACGTCCACGCTGATAAGGAGCTTGGCGCAGATGACCTCGCCTATGTCTTTAACGGCTGCAAGGTATTCAGATGCGCTCTCTAATAATATAATCATTATATATATAAATAATATATACTGTATATTACAAATAATTATATAAAATCACTGATTTCTTTCGTTTTCTCCACCTGCGTGTCTGGTGTGCAGTGTCGCTATTCACAGATGTTATATTAAGATGATATAATAGTGGTAATTGTGTTTCTGTGTGTTTTTGTGTGTTCAGGCTCAGCGTTGGCACGTGGGCAGCGAGCCCTTCGGTCGTCACTGGCAGCCGGGAGACGTCGTGGGCTGCATGATCGATCTCAGTGAGCTGAACATCATGTTCACGCTTAACGGAGAGATGCTGATCAGTGACTCCGGCTCCGAGATGGCTTTCAAAGACATCGAGATTGGAGAAGGTACAAGGCTTTATGACTCCATAAAGGAGTGGTCATGGACAGGGCTGCCGTTTATATTTAACGTGAGGTGGAATCCAGTTCAAACACAGCCCATGGGACACGCTGTACTTTTGCAGACTGTCCTTCTACAGCTGATGTGTAAAACTGCCTACTGAAAGAAGAGTAACCTCGCTCAGTTAATTCTCACTGTTTGGAGGTAATAGTGCCCCTTCAAAGCCGTCATGGTGTTGTGTGTTTGCGTTTTTTTCTCCAGGGTTCATCCCTGTGTGTAGCCTGGGCCTCTCTCAGGTGGGTCGGATCAACCTGGGCCAGAACGTCAGCAGCCTGCGCTATTTCACTATCTGCGGCCTGCAAGAAGGCTTCGAGCCCTTCGCCATCAACATGAAGCGAGACATAACCTTGTGGTTCAGCAAAAGCCTGCCGCAGTTCATTCCTGTTCCTACTGACCACGCTCACATCGAGGTATAGAGTTCCATAATTAACGGCATTGAAGAACATTTTCAAAGTTATGTTTCTGACATCCTGTACTAATTAAAATGTGCCGTTATTTTTTATTTTTAACGTGCAGGTATCCCGTGTGGATGGCACCGTGGACAGCGCTCCCTGTCTCAAACTGACCCACAGGACATTCGGCTCCCAGAACGCCAACACGGACCTGCTCTTCTTCAGACTGAGCATGCCCATCGAGTTCCACGAGTCGTTTAAAGTAGAGGCGGGAGCGACGCCGCTGACACGAGCCCTCACCATCCCCGAGGACGAGGCCCTGGAGGTCGACCCCAACTCTGAATATGAGCTGCTGAAGAAGAGCGCCACCCGCAGGGAGCAGGAGGAGAAAGAAAAGGAACCGTCGGTACCCAAAGAGCTGCCGGGCACCAAGGAGGCGGAGAATGAGAAAGACACGGCTACAGAGAAGAGCAAAAAGAGAGGGTGAGTGTGGATTTATTCAGAAAAATGGCCTAGATATTAAAAGTTGGACTCTACTGAAACTAATTTTGCATATTTATTGAGTTCAAATATGACATTTTGTTAAATTGCATAAAATTAATTACTTATATTTGCACTAAATGGTGGTCATGAGAATTATGAGACAACAAAACTGGAGTTGTCACATTTAACTGGATCTAACTGAAGACTGAACGTGAGCTATTAATGCTCCTGCTTGATTTACAGATTTTTCTCCAAAGCGAAGAAAGCTGCCTTCATCGCTCCTCCGCCTGTCGTTCCCACTGTCCCTCGCCTGGTGGAGGACGTCGTCCCCGATGATCGAGACGATGTGGACATTATTTCCAACACAACTACAGTATGGGGAGGAATTTCTCACATTTTGATTGCTGATCGATTATTTAATTTAAAGTGGAATCAAGTCTTGTAGCAGCAGTAGTCATGAACATATTGGTTCCACTGGTTATATCAGTCATCTCAAATTTTGTGTGTGTGTGTGTGTGTGTGTGTGTGTGTGTGTGTAGCATTACTACTCGGTGCGTATATTTGCGGGACAGGAGCCCGGTGGAGTGTGGGTCGGCTGGGTTACTCCTGATTACCACCAGTACGACCCTCATTTTGATATCAGTAAAGTGAGAAACGTCACAGTCACTGTGGGTGATGATAAAGGCAACATACACCACAGGTAGGCCATAATATCACCATCACCATCATCACCATCATCACCATCACCACCATCACCATCATCATCATCACCATCACCATCACCATCACCATCACCACCATCACCATCACCACCATCACCATCACCATCATCACCATCATCACCATCACCACCATCACCATCATCATCATCACCATCACCATCATCACCATCACCATCACCATCACCATCATCACCATCACCATCATCACCACCATCACCATCATCATCATCACCATCACCATCACCATCACCACCATCACCATCATCATCATCATCACCATCACCATCACCATCATCACCACCATCATCACCATCACCACCATCACCACCATCACCACCATCACCGCCATCACCATCACCATCATCATTATCTTCTAGCTCATCAATATTCTGTATTAAGGAAGATGGTATCAGATAAAACAGAAATGTGAACAGTTGCTCATTACAGTTTTGCATAGAAAATTGTGAACCATTTTTTTCAGATCAATTCTGAAACCTCTTTTCACTTCAGCTAACCCATAATGCTTTGCTCCATGCGTAATCCCTGTGCTTAAGGCTTCTGCTCTTTTTTCCGGTCAGCATGAAGCGGAGTAACTGTTACATGGTGTGGGGCGGAGAGTTCAGCGGCTCGCAACAAACACGCATCACTCAGGAGGACTTTGTCATTGGCTGCCTCGTGGACCTGGACACAGGTCTCATGACCTTCACAGCCAATGGGAAAGAGGTGAACACGTTCTACCAGGTGAGCAGGCGTTAACACAACACTGCTTTTCCGCTAAAAACTTGCACATTTTGGAGAGTCATAAATGAAACTTGGACAAACTCATGGCTTCAAGCGGTCATGGAATTCACTGCAAGTTTAAAGGACACAGCAAAGTAAGGACAGGTGCAGTAAAGCTGATACGTGAGAGATGCTATGTAGTAAACAAGTGTACCTAATATTGACCTGGGGCTCTGGAGCGGCGCTGCACACCTGAGTTAACAGCCAGATGGTGTGTTTCAGGTGGAGCCCAACACCAAACTCTTCCCTGCTGTTTTCTGTTTGCCCTCCAGCCAGAACATGCTGCAGGTGGAGCTCGGCAAGCTCAAGGTCTGCTATATATATCTTTATATTAAAAACAAATGAAAGCTTAGAGCTGTGGGTCATGACAGAATTTTGTTTTGGACTAGTGTTAGTGTTAGATCTTGGCATACTTAATGCAATGCTATTATGCAGGAGAGTGCTCTTAGAGAACAAACTTAGCTTAATTGACCAGTAGTTATGCCACAGAACACAATTTTCAGTCACAGGATATCTAGGGGAGGAACATAAGATTAAAAATCTGACACTTTTCCTATCTAGAATATCATGCCCATCTCGGCAGCCATGTTTCGGAGCGATCGGAGGAATCCGGTCCCGCAGTGCCCTCCTCGCCTCGATGTCCAGATGCTGACCCCGGTGATCTGGAGCCGCATGCCGAACCGCTTCCTGTCCCCTGAGACAGGCCGCGTTAGCGAGAGACTTGGCTGGATGGTGCAGTGCACAGAGCCGCTCACCATGATGGCACTACACATTCCAGAGGAGAACAAGTAACAGGATTGAATTCATTTGGATGTTAACGCCTGTACACTTCTAACACGCTGTGGTGATAGTTGGCATCTCTTATCACTTGTAGGTGTATTGATATCCTGGAGCTTTCGGAGCGTACTGACCTACTGAAGTTTCACCACCACACGCTGAAGCTGTATGGCTCGGTGTGCGCTCTGGGAAACAACCGTGTGGCCCACGCCCTCTGCAGCCACGTGGACGAGTCTCAGCTCTTCTACGCTATAGAGAACTCGTACCTGCCCGGCCCGATCCGCAGCGGCTACTACGACCTGCTCATTTCCATGCACCTGGAGTCGGCCAAGAGGAACCGCCTCATGACTAACCGGGAGTTTATCGTGCCCATGACGGACGAGACACGCTCCATCACGCTGAGGGCTCACACACTCCCCGCCGTGGGACGCTCCACCTGCCTCAGACCCACACTGCACTTCTCACACACCGGCTTTGTGGGCACCAATGCTGACCTGTACACACTCAGCCCCTTCGTACCGTTGCAGGTATGGAGATTTCTGATTGGCTGTAATAACTCCATCGCAGCATGAACTGCAATACCTGAGACATCCGATTGAACTAAATAACCACAGCCCTTCTTTTTCTCTCTAGATTCTGAAAGACCACGCCCTGAGCATGCTAACGGAGGCGGTGCAGGACGGAGGCCAGGCCATGCGTGATCCTGTAGGGGGCAGCGTGGAGTTCCACTTCGTTCCTATCCTGAAGCTGATCAGTACGCTGCTCATCATGGGTGTGTTTGAGGATGAGGACGTGAAACACATCCTCAAACTCATCGAGCCCACCGTGTTCCGAGAGGACAAAGGCGGTCAAGCGGAGGAGGACAAGAGCGGAGAAGGAGGAGAGCAGCAGCTCGTATCTAAAGAGTTGGGAGTGGAAGTGAAAGAAAAGGAGGAACGGGTGGATGGGTGGACTGAGGACGAAGGAATGGGAGAGGAGGAAGAAGAGGAAGAGGAGCTGGAAGAGGAAGAGGATGAAGAAGACCAGACAGAGCAGGAAGATGGGGAAGAGCACCCTGCACCTGAGAAGGCTGACAAAGAGAAAGCGGTGCATAGAGGGGCGGAGCCACAGGCTGAGCTGGAGGCCTGGCCTACAGTGGGGAGGGAGGAGCCTAAAGAGGAGGAGGAAGTTGGGGAGGGGCTACTGCATATGAAACTACCTGAGTCTGTAAAGTTGCAGGTATTTCTCTTTCAACTTACCAACATGATCAACTTTCATGTTAAGTTTTGAAAACATTTTATTTATTCACTTGTTCACATAGATGTGCAAATGTTATAAAATAAACTCACATTAGCGTTGTAGTCTAATGTCATTACTTCGTTTATCAAATTAGGAATAATATCTGACTCTCCCGTCTACTCTTCCTCCTTTCCTCATTCTGTCCATCATTCTGTTTTTCTCTCACTCCACATTTTCAGCTATGAAGACTGGATCTGAAATTGTGCCGAAACATATAAAGTTATTAGATACTTAAAGTTACTCAAAAATTGTTTTGAATTTTGAAATTGTTTTTTAATTATGCAAGTTCCAAACGCCCCCAGCTCAGCTTGACTGGCTCTTATGTCTGTTTGCCACAGTAACACTCGCCTGTCACATCGGCACTAACTCAGAATTTCCAGTAAGAAGAGCAGGTCATCCTGGTTTATTAACGCAGCAAACAGCAACCCTTTTTTCACTTGAGACAATTTTCACATTTGCTATTGTGCAATGGTTATTGTGCTTAACAGCCATGTTATGAATAATTTGTTTTTCCCTCTCTCTTCCTCAGATGTGTACTCTGCTGCAGTATTTCTGCGACTGTGAGCTGCGTCACCGCGTCGAGGCCATTGTCGCGTTCTCTGATAGGTTCGTCACTCAGGTTCAGTCCAATCAGAGGCAGCGTTATTTCGAGCTCATGCAGGCCTTCACCATGACGGCAGCAGAGACAGCTCGCAAGACCAGAGAGTTCCGTTCACCACCACAAGAGCAGGTCTGCTCGCATACACACACACACACACACACACACACACACACACACACACCACTTTTATTTTTTTTATACTGTGCATGAGTAGTTATGAACTGTGTGTGTCTGTGTTTGTAGATGAACATACTGATGGATTTTAAGAATTGTCCGGATGAAGAGGACACTCCTGTTCCTGAGGAAGTCCGCGTCGAGCTTCAGATGTTTCACAATGACCTGCTGGCTCACTGTGGTCCGTCAGAACTCACTCTAACCCCACTTAGCCATTCTCTGCTCTGAGCCAGGACATCTTTTTTACAAACTCTTTCCTGCTCTCTTTCTCTTGTTCAGGTATTCACGTTGAGGAACACGAGGAGGAAGAGCATGTGGACACATCTCTGCGTGGACGATTCTTCAGGCTACTCGAGAAAGTGAAGAGACTACGAAGGAGGAAGCAGGAGACAGAGATGGAGCCAGAGGAGGAGAAGAAACCCAGTGAGCACGGATTTGCTTTGGATTGATTGTTGCTTTTATGACAACATTAATAACCATAATTCATTTTATTCATTCATTGCTAGCAGATTATAACTAAAACACTTTAAATTTAGATTTACAGAGCCTCAGAAAAAAAGAACTTTCCTGTGTGTGTGTGTGTGTGTGTGTGTGTGTGTGCACGTGGTGTTTCAGGCACTTTGCAGGAGCTGATCTCCCACACGATGATCCACTGGGCTCAGGAGTCGTTCATCCAGGACCCCGAGCTGGTGCGGCTCATGTTCAGCCTGCTGCACCGGCAGTATGACGCTCTGGGAGAGCTGATCCGCGCTCTACCCAAAGCCTACACCATCAACGCCGTGTCCATGCAGGACACCATGGAGCTGCTCCAGTGTCTTAGCCAGATCCGCTCACTTCTCATCGTCCAGATGGGTCCTGAGGAGGAGAGGCTCATGATCCAGAGCATCGGGTGAGAACACAAGTACAGCAGTTAGGATTCTGCAGCTTGTTACTCCTTCCTCATCTTGTATGAGTTAAAAAGCTTAATGTGAGCACACTGTAGTGAAACAAACGCTGCAATGAAAATAATATTATAAGTTGATTATATAGTATTATAATATGATCGCTTGCATTCATTAGGGTGTGTATTTCTGTCTATATCAGGACACTTACTGTGGAAGCACATTGCTGTAAAATGAAGGGCTTTATTGAATAAATAAATGAATAGATGGATAAATGCTTTATTAATGTTGTAAGGGTCACTCCATTGTTCCACTACACAAATAATAAGAATAAAGTGCTTACTAGTAGAACTAGAAATAAAATATGTAGTGAATAAGTAATATCATTGCAGTTGCTTGAAATATCACACACACAGTGCAACGTCTGCTCCTGCTGTTAAATATTATTTAATAAACAGAATATTTCTGTATTCCTGGTCCCTGTTCGTGCCATGTATAAGTCTAACTTCTGTCCTTTCTCCAGAAATATAATGAATAACAGGGTGTTCTACCAGCATCCCAATCTGATGAGAGCGCTGGGCATGCACGAGACCGTCATGGAGGTCATGGTCAACGTACTCGGCGGCGGAGACTCGAAGGTAAACCCTATTTGGGATGTGTTTGTGAAATCAAACTGTCAGCTTTAAACAACAATTAAAGACTTAACGATTAAAGAACTGATATTAAAGGTGTAAAACTCAAAGACTGGATTAGAAAATTAAAACAATGTGCATATCGTAATATTTTGGATTTTGCTTGTTTTGTGAAGGAGATCCGTTTCCCACGCATGGTGACCAACTGCTGTCGTTTCCTGTGTTATTTCTGCCGAATCAGCCGTCAGAATCAGCGCTCCATGTTCGACCACTTGAGTTACCTGCTGCAGAACAGCGGCATAGGCCTGGGTCAGATCATCACGCTGTACCCTATACTCTTTAAACGTCACTGTTTACTGTTTACTGATGGTGTGATGATGCTGTTTCAGGGATGCGAGGCTCTACACCTCTTGATGTTGCTGCAGCGTCCTGCATCGATAACAATGAGCTGGCGCTGGCTCTTCAGGAGCAGGACCTGGAGAAGGTGATCATCTCTGAGCACTCAAGTCCAATTTCTGTCAGTTTAGTTAATAACAAGTCTGAAATATTTGAATATTATGTTTGCACACCTTCCATTTACTGGCTATTTATCAGACTTCATAGCAACAATCCAACTAAAATCCACATTTTTCCATACGTATAGCTACATTCTTCTTTTCTGCTATAGCATTCCCTCTCCTGTACATCTGAGTGTGATGATGTTGCTCTTGTGTAGGTGGTGAAGTATTTGGCCGGTTGCGGGCTCCAGAGTTGCCTCATGCTCTTGTCTAAAGGTTACCCTGATATCGGCTGGAACCCATGCGGCGGAGAGAAATACCTCGACTTCCTCCGATTCGCCGTCTTTGTTAACGGTGTGTGTAAATCATTACTGTGTCTGTGCTGTGGAGGTGCACTCTGGGTCAGGCACAAAGAGCCAGCAGGAGAACGGAGATATGGCTAGTGAAATCAAACTGTCAGCTTTAAGGACCAAAACAGCAAAATTACACGATCCTTTGAGTTTGTTAGTGTTAGAGGTATAAAACTCAAACACTGGGACTTTAAAAGCAGTGTGCAAGAGGCTGTACAAAATTCTATAAAATACCAAGCCATGTAGAGAGGACTGCAAGATAAGTTACGAGGTTAATTATTCAGCTCAGTTTTAAAGTTTTCTGGGAAGATCTAAGCGTAGCGAAGGTTTGATCCTCTGACCCTACTCATCATTGCCTGCAGATTGCGCCGTGCACACCCGTCATCATTTGGTCGGTGCATTGTGGGGAATTATGTGTACTGGATAACCTTTGTCTAATGTTTGTGTTTCTGTCTGTGCAGGAGAGAGTGTGGAGGAGAACGCTAACGTGGTGGTGCGTCTCCTGATCAGACGGCCCGAGTGTTTCGGCCCCGCGCTGAGAGGAGAGGGAGGTAATGGCCTTTTGGCCGCCATTGAAGAAGCCATTAAGATCTCTGAGGATCCGGCCAGAGATGGACCCAGTGTCAAAAAGGACAGACGCTTCCCCATGTATGCCTCTATTTGTTTCTTATGTAACTTCACTATCCGTTATCTGTGTATAATCTCTACGTTTATATTTCAGTGACAGTTACTCATTTCTTAAACCCCAGACACACCGCACAGTTTGCTGTATGCACGTTAGTGCTGATTTCAGAGTTCAGTGTTATGTCTAGAGTTCACGCCATGTTTTATCAGGTTTGGAGGCGAAGAGCAACACGAGGAGAGCAGAGTTCATCTGGGAAATGCCATCATGTCCTTCTACGCTGCTCTCATCGACCTGCTGGGACGCTGCGCTCCTGAAATGCATGCAAGTGTCTGCTTTATGCTTTATTTATTCTGCTTTTGCTCAGCTTCTGATGATAACTTGATATTTCACTACCAGTTGAGTAAAGGTTTAAGGATAGTGCAGTGGTTAATAAATTACATAAGAGTAGGCTTTTTATTCACATTTAAAACAGTTTTAGATGTTTAGTCCTGTTTCAGAAGTTCCCACGATCTCCCACAAACGGTGTTTTACGTGATGATTGTTTGATTTTTGCTGTGCACGAGCAGCTGATCCAGGCAGGGAAAGGAGAAGCTCTGAGGATCAGGGCTATTCTCAGATCTCTGGTTCCCATTGAGGATCTCGTAGGTGTTATTAGTCTTCCACTGCAGATACCTGCGTTTGGCAAAGGTGAGGAGGATATTTGTTAGAAAAAAAAGAGTCTTATCTACATTATATATCTAATAATTATTATAGTACCGTTTGTATTTTGTTTATATTAATCTGAACAAAGATAAAGTCACAACATATTGTATATAATTGTCTCATTCTAGATAACAGTATCGTAGAGCCAAAGATGTCTGCCAGTTTTGTCCCGGACCACAAGGCCCCCATGGTGCTGTTCCTGGACAGAGTGTATGGCATCGATAATCAGGATTTCCTCCTACACGTGCTGGAAGTCGGATTCCTGCCTGATATGCGAGCAGCAGCTTCTCTGGACACGGTGTGCATCTCCAAGCGTCGCTTGTTATCTAACTTTTTGTGTGCTTTGTTGTTTGCTTGTTGTGTTTTTTTTTGTTGACCGTGTTTGTCTCTGTCATCTCCCAGGCTGCGTTCAGTACCACAGAGATGGCTCTGGCTCTCAACCGCTATCTCTGTTCAGCCGTTCTCCCTCTCATCACTAAATGCGCTCCTCTATTCGCCGGCACTGACCACCGCGCCATCATGATCGACTCCATGCTGCACACCATCTACAGGCTCTCCCGAGGACGCTCGCTCACCAAAGCTCAGAGAGACGTCATCGAGGAGTGTCTCATGTCCCTGTGCAAGTCAGTCTGCTGCCAATAACTCGTTATAGTCCAACTATTATTAATAAAGAACACTTCATTCTTCAGCTATTTAAAAACATTTTAATGTTAATGAGACCAGTTAGAAATGTTCCGCAACATCCTTTGGGAAAAACCTGATGTCTTAGTGTTCCTGGGAGACTCTTTGATCCTAACAGTCTGGAAAGAGGGTGATTTTGATGTTGGTGTATTAGAGCATCTTTGGCTGGTGTGTTACTGATGACGTGAGACTGCTTATGGTGATGTTTATGCTGTATAAGGGAATAATGAAAGTAGCTCAGTGGGATGTAGAGTCATTCTGGTGTCTGTATGTTTCATTATTTTGCGTGACTTTCCCTTCCGTCTCAGGTATCTGCGGCCGTCGATGCTTCAGCACCTTTTGAGAAGGCTTGTGTTTGATGTGCCAATTCTCAATGCGTATGCCAGAATGCCCCTGAAGGTACGATTCTGCTCCCTAGACACATTTGAGTTTCGGTACTTAATCTAGCCGAGTTAATGACTCAGTGCTTAACGTAGCGTAGGCATGAAAAGACACGCAGCTTAGCAGTCATGTCAGCTCACAGCAAGGACGAGGGCAATTCAGAGAAAAACAACACTGTATAAGATCAACTATATAAGCTAGATCTGTACAGAAAATGCAGCAGTATTACTAATTCATTTCTGTCCGCTGGTTTAAAGATGCATTTTGATATGAGAGTTTTCCCCTGCTGTGCTGTAGTTGCTGACTAATCATTATGAGCGCTGCTGGAAGTATTACTGCCTCCCCAACGGCTGGGCCAACTTCGGTGTGTCATCCGAGGAAGAGCTTCATCTGACCCGCAAACTCTTCTGGGGGATCTTTGAATCTCTGGCGCACAAGGCGAGAAAAACACATTATTATCCACGGTGACATAACAGAAATAACAAACAAACATATATATACACGAGTCATCCTACTGTGATGCATTAAATATATTATAGAGCTAACGTATGATATTAGAGAATATTAAAAAGCAAATGTCGATTTTTTTTCTTCCTACAGAAATTTGATGCAGAATTGTTTAAAATCGCAATGCCCTGCATCTGTGCCATAGCCGGTGCCATTCCTCCTGATTACGTGGATGCCAGTTACTCTTCCAAAACAGAAAAGAAAGCTTCTGTCGATGCCGAGGGCAACTTTGATCCCAAACCGGTGGACACAACCAAGTAAGACACTCCGAATGACATCGTTTGAGTGTTAATTCTGGATTTATTATCAGCACAGTAACTTTAATGTCTGTTGCACTTTTGTTTTTGTTGCTCTTTCATCTAGCACCATAATTCCTGAGAAACTGGACGGATTTATCAACAGATATGCAGAGTACACTCATGATAAATGGGCTTTCGAGAAGGTAGCGTTGAGTGTGTTTCACTGAATATATTTTAAAATGAAAATGTGTGTTTGGTGTGTTTTGTTTGCAGGGTGTAGTGTGTGGTGTGATCATTAAAATGAGATAGTTATATCGTTAACACTGCTGTGCTGTTATAGATGATGACACGCATCACGTTGCTTACGATCCAGTCCAGGGATTTAAATGTTCTGTTGCTGCTGCTGTGTTTAATGTCCCCTTTTTATAAGCTGTCCACAGATACTGCGATGCACTGAGAGCTGTGATACGGAGTAGAAATATCGCACTGGGAATTCATCACATCGTTCTAGCGCTAGTCTCGTGTGTTACTTCGTGTGCTTTATGCATCTGCAGATCCAAAACAACTGGACGTTTGGTGAAGTGCTGGATGAAAATGCCAAGACTCATCCCATGCTCAGACCGTACAAAACATTTTCTGAGAAGGTAAGAGAGGGGTTTTGGGGTGGGCGTTGTGTCTGAACATTCTGCAGCAGGTTGATCTACACGTGCTTTTGCATCCTTTGTTGTGTAGGATAAAGAAATTTACCGCTGGCCCATTAAAGAGTCCATAAAGGCCATGATAGCCTGGGAGTGGACGCTCGACAAAGCCAGAGATGGAGACGAAGACAGAGGAGAGAAGAAAGCGGCACGGAAAATCTCTCAGACCGCACAGGTACGAAAGACAAAATGGTTGAAAGCGATGATAATGTTGTTTATAAAAATCTAATACATGGGTTCCATTACCAGAGACAGATCCAGTGATTAACTGTGTGAGGAATGTTTCATATTTATAAACTGAAATCTTCCTGTTTGCAAACTGATCACTTGATTTTTTTTAACTTGTTGTGACGCCACATTTAATTCAAAAGCTAGGACATGTACAAGCCTATCACAAAGTGCTCCTAAAGTGCTTTATTACCTTCATCTTTATTAGCTGATGAAATGAAAGCAGCACATGGGAGTGAATTGTTAGGCAGTGTATGTTTTATTAATAATCTTTTGTTATATATGAGCAGTTGCTGTGCATGTTGTTAGTTTTGCGTGAAAGCAGACAGTGCACGCTCTCTGATAGTCTGTGATGGAAGATTCTTGCTTTTTTGTTCTCTAGGCGACGTACGACCCGAGCCACGGCTACAACCCTCAGCCTATTAACATATCCGGCATGACCCTGTCCAGAGAGCTACAGGTAAGCTGACTGATTTATTTTTACATATTTACACATGTATTTATTTACTCTCAGAAAAAAAAGGTTCAAAAGTTTCTATTAATGTACAAATGCTCAGGACAGATTAAGGGCAGGTGTGTCTTTAGGTAGAGGAACATGATTGTAGAAGATACAGAATTACACAATAAGGACTTTTGTAGGCCACTCAGGGTATATTTTGCTTGTAAACAAAATCATGCCAGTTTTTCCTGACAGTGAAATCAGTTTGCAGTCCTCCAGGTCATTTTAAATTGTGCAGAATTGGATTAAATAGACAAGGTGACTGGACTTATCATGAATAGTCCTGAATATACAATACTGTTCTCTGTGCTGATTTATTTAAGTTTTTGTCTTTTCTAGTCCATGGCAGAGCAGCTGGCCGAGAATTACCACAACACCTGGGGGCGCAAGAAGAAGATGGAGCTGCAGGCGAAGGGTTTGCACCCGTTTCTCTCCTAATACAGGATCAGGAGAGATGTCTGCTTTTATCCCAGTGCTTTATCAGTCGTTGTGTCAGTTAGCTTGATCAGTAATTGTGTATAAACTATACAGAGTTGCACCAGAAACACAGAGTCACAGAAAGTGCTAAAAACAGAGCAGCAGAGAGACACAGTGACGCACTGGCACCATGAGACAGGATCTATTTATGTATTTATTTATTTATTTATCATTAGTGGAGACTGATCAGGTCTGATCAGGTAACATTCTTGTTCACGTTGCCGTCTCCAGGTGGTGGGACTCATCCTCTGCTCGTTCCCTACGACACGCTAACGGCCAAAGAGAAAGCTCGAGACCGTGAGAAGGCGCACGAGCTGCTCAGATTCCTCCAGCTGAACGGATACGCAGTGACGAGGTAAAGCACGCGGCTTCTCGAGCAAGTAAACAAGCTTTAAAATAAAACAAATACCAAGCAACACCAAGGCTTGTGTCCTGAAACCCATACAGTGATTCAGCGCTGTTACTGGTTCATGACGGTTTGTGACATGAACAGAGGAACCTTTGACATTGTGCGGTTAGAAATGGGTAAAAGTTTCGGCAAGATGAACTGGGAGTAAAGCAAGGTCTAAAGAAATGGAATACAAAAAAATGCTGAAAGCGGGTGAGATAATAAAAATCTGAAACTCTTTGTGTGTGTGTGTGTGTGTGTGTGTGTGTGTTTTAACTTGCAGAGGGCTGAAGGACATGGAGAGCGACATTTCCTCCATTGAGAAGCGCTTTGCTTACGGCTTCCTACAGAAACTGCTGAAGTGGATGGACATCGCTCAGGAGTTCATCGCTCATCTCGGTATGAAGATTCGCATTTCTTCTTAGAAAATGTGAACACAAGAATCTGACTATCCTGTTGAATATTTTTCCTTTGTACAGTTGCATCACTAAGTTCAGCAACTCCATCACTACACTCCTGTATATGCTGCATGTGTGTGTGTGTGTGTGTGTGTGTGTGTGTGTGTGTGCAGAGGCGGTGGTCAGCAGCGGTCGTGTGGAGAAATCACCTCATGAGCAGGAGATCAAGTTCTTTGCCAAGGTTAAACTTGTTTAAATAACGTTTCAAAATCAGTCTCTAAAAAAGAAATCTGTTTATATGAAGCCTCGTGTTCATGACCAGAAACTTCTGTCCTCTTCAGATCCTCTTGCCGTTAATAAACCAGTACTTTAAAAACCACTGCCTCTATTTCCTGTCCACTCCCGCTAAAATCCTGGGCAGCGGCGGCCACGCCTCAAATAAGGAGAAAGAAATGATCGCCAGGTAGTTTTTAAAATTTTTTTATTTAAATGTAACCTCTTTTAAAAACCCAATCGTGAGCGAAACAGCGTCACCTGGCCTGTTGGCTTTCTCTTTATTCTCCTGTAATTTGTTTAGTGTACATCATTTGAAACTTTTCCTCTGCTTTGATTTCTTCATGATTTCTTCATGATTTCATTCTTTCCCACTCTCCTGCCTTTTCATTTCCTTCGCCGCTGCAGTATATTCTGTAAGATGTCGGCTCTGGTGAGACACAGGGTTTTTCTCTTCGGTAAGATGTCTGCTCAGATCCTTCTCTTCTCCTCTCTTCCTCTGATACTCATGTACATCTCTAAATCTTTCTGTTTATTTGCTACAGCCAGTAGTCTGCGTCCGCTACTTAGAACTTTCCTGTCAGTTATTAAACACTTTTAGATTAACATTTGTGTCTTTCTGTCTTAGGCACGGACGCTCCTGCTATTGTTAACTGTCTCCACATACTCGCACGCTCGCTCGATGCAAGGTTACCTCTTTACATTTTTACATTCATTGTATTTATCAGTTATATATCCACAGCCCTACATGTCTCTTTCTAGCCAAATATTTTTACAGACTGGACCAACACTATGTTGTCAGAGGGAGTACATGTGCGGTGTGTTTGCGTGTTCCACAGTAATTATCTAGCTAAATGTGATTTCTGAAGAATCCTGTAGAAGAATGCTTCTGATTTGAACACATGATCAGTCTTTGATATTCATGCATGAGCTCATATGGAGTCTTCACTTTTCTTAGTGAGGTCTTTGTATTTAATTCTGAACTTTGTAGCGTGCAGTAGCTGACATCCACCACCTAGTCACCTTACTATTATTATTAGCTTATGCAGTTTTCACTACTCTTTATTTTACTGCAAAACTGGACAGACTGAACTGGTTCTGTCTCTGTCTCTGGCAGAACGGTGATGAAATCAGGACCCGAGATTGTGAAGGCCGGGCTGAGATCGTTCTTCGAGAGTGCGGCTGATGACATCGAAAAGATGGTGGAGAACCTCAAACTGGGCAAAGTGTCGAAAGGCAACCAGGTACCACAGGAAGCACATTCAGGCACATTTAATTCCGCATGCGGTTTCAACAATACAATACATCACATACCGAGGTGAATGAAGTACTGCATTTTCCAAATGCTAAGTTGTTCTGAAAAGTGCCTTCTGTCACTGGAAAACTAACACACATGTACACACACTGCACACAGGGCAAGCAGTACAAGGTATACAACAAAAAACATTACACAACTTTAGTACAGTGGCCTGTATGAGCTAGATATCAATCTCCAAGATAATATTTAGTGTTTAAATGTTTATGGTTCTGTGTTTTTATGTGTGTGTGTAATGCTTTTCTGTGTCTAGCCGGTGAAGGGTGTGTCTCAAAATATAAACTACACTACCGTGGCGCTGCTGCCGGTCCTCACCTCGCTGTTCGATCACATCGCACAGCACCAGTTTGGAGACGACGTCATACGTAAGCTGCTTTACATCACACTGTTAGAAGCGCCGCGCATGTCACATCACCGGCGTTAATCCTGAGTGTACAACAAAAACCTGATTATAAATCCTTCTGATGTTTTATAGCACTGTTTAGAACCTTCCTACTTAGCTAGATGAATAAAGTTGTGTGAGCGCTTGAGAACAGAAGAAATGAAAGGAGCTGTTTTTTGTGTTAGTGGACGACCTGCAGATGTCCTGCTACAGAATCATGTGCAGCATTTACTCTCTCGGCACCGTCAAAACCCCTCATGCTGAAAGGTCTGAATCCTTTTAAACCTTTTCAGCCTGACTCACTTTTTCCGATCGTGATATCGGTGTGAGCTCGATGTGTGTTACTGAATCATTGTTTCTTTCGTTTCAGACACAGGCCTGCTCTGGGAGAGTGTTTAGCTCATTTAGCTGCAGCGATGCCTGTGGCTTACCTCGAGCCTCATCTGAATGAGTTCAATGCTTTCTCTGTTTACACGACCAAAACCCCCAGAGAGAGAGCCAGTGAGTGTCTCAGCCTCAGCGTTAACACGTCACTGCAATTTTCCCTTCATAACACATACGTACAGTACGCAGTCAGAGAAAAGTTTCAGTATAAATTGCACCATGAACATGGATTCAGCCCTTTCTCTCTCTCTCTCTCTCTCTCTCTCTCTCTCAGTCCTGGGTCTGCCTAATGAGGTGCAGGAGTTGTGTTTGGACATCCCGGAGTTGGATGTGTTGATAAAGGAGATCAGTCACCTGGCCGAATCAGGCGCACGCTACACGGAGATGCCCCATGTGATTGAAGTCACCCTGCCCATGCTGTGTAACTATCTGCCCCGCTGGTGGGAGAGGGGTGTGGAAAACCACCCCGAGCTAGAGGGCAAACTCTGCACCCACGTCACCTCCGAGCACCTCAACCAGCTGCTGGGCAGCATCATGAAGATCGTCGTCAACAACCTGGGCATTGACGAGGCTCCCTGGATGAAGAGACTGGCAGGTGATTAACGTTACATCTTTAATTAAACATCACCTAAACGTAATCACTGCACACTGCACTAATAAAGCAACACAGTTATTAAAGAGAAATTTCCAAGCTGGTGTGTGGCATGTTTTGCAGTGTTCTCTCAGCCGATCGTCAGCAGAGCGAAGCCCGAGATGCTCAAGTCTCACTTCATCCCGACGATGGAGAAGCTGAAGAAGCGCACGGCGAAGGTGGTGGCCGAGGAGGAGCACCTGCGCATGGAGGGCAAAACGGAGGGTGACGAGGAGGAGGGAACTATACGGGACGAGTTCGCCGTCCTCTGCAGAGATCTATACGCTCTGTACCCTCTACTCATCCGCTACGTCGACAACAACAGGTCATCTAAACAACAAAATGAGTCTTTTTACAGTTTGGTTTATAGCTTCTGTAGTTTCACTCAACACAGGTTTAGTTAGAAACAGATAACCCAAAGGTCATCTGATGTTTTGTGTGTGTGTGTGTGTGTGTGTGTGTATCAGGGCGAGGTGGTTAACCTGCCCTGACCCCGATGCTGAGGAACTGTTCCGTATGGTGGGAGAGGTCTTCATCTTCTGGTCCAAGTCTCATGTGAGAATAAGTGTGATATTTTACATAGTACATGATGTAATCATGTAGGTCGTGTGTGTGTGTGTGTGTGTGTGTGTGTGTTCTGCAATAAGGAGACGGATATTCAGAAACACACATTAGCTATATAGTATCTCTCTGAGTACACACATTTATTACATTCTCAGTGTATCTCTCTGCAGAACTTTAAGCGTGAGGAGCAGAACTTCGTGGTGATAAACGAGATAAACAACATGTCCTTCCTCACCGCTGACAGCAAGAGCAAGATGAGTAAGGTGAGCTTATTAGTGGACATCATTTATCCCCTAACAAAGAGCTCATCAAGTCCGCAGTGTTAAAGAGCTGAAGTCGAGCACCGTGTGGAGATTTCCCTGCGCTAACACACTGCTAATTACCTGATCAGGTAAATGAGGTGTATTTGAGCAGGAAAACCACTGAGCTGAAATGAGTGACTCTGACACCAGCAGTATAATGTTGAGAATTCCTGCAAAATCTTTATTTCCTGTCCTTTAATGAGACTCATCAGTCACTCGATCTAAAGGTAAAGTCTGTTACTGTGCAGGTGACTGTGTAAAGTATTTTGAGCTCGTGTGTGTTGGTGCCTGTGCTGGTGAGTGAGTAACCATCGAGTTGGCGAGTTTTGCGGTGTTTTTCTCTTAATGGTTTTCTCTGGCTTTTTTTTGTCTCTGGTGTATTTTCTAGGCCGGAAACGCTGAGGTTAGATTCTCTCTTTGCACGCCGCATGGCAACCCGTTTATGGGGATTTTTCTGTGGTTATTTTCATCAACCCCCCAGCATACTGGCACTGAAACACATACAACCAGAAACATGACAGCTCAAGAATAAGCACGTGGGCGTTACTCTGAGCCTGCTTGGCTTAAACGGAGCTAAACTGACTGCAGCTTTGCTAATGTATGTGTTAAAAAAATGAGATGACCCATTTCTGTGTTAAATTAGAAAGTATACTGAGGAAACCAACACTGTACAGTTCATGAACCCAACAGCAGACACTCACAGACAGTGACATGATGCGTACGTTATACATGCAGACATCGTAACGGAGAAAGTCAGTGAGGTTATAAAGCAGGTCTCAGAGTAATTAGAACAGGATTATGATGCACACAGTGTGTAACACACACACACACACACACACACACACACACACACTCAGACACATGGAGAAAGTGTTTTTGCTAGCGGTTCTGCCAGTGTGTGACGGGGGAGTCTGAGGTGAGGCGTTTGATGAAAGAGTGTGTAGTCGAGTCAGTTTGACCTGAGTGGACTTTAGTCAGGATGGGGATCTTTAGATTCTTTTCAACTTCTTCTTTCTTTCTCGTTATTCAATTTTTCTGCCGATGGCTGCTTCTCGGTTGTTACCAAATCCGTTTCAGTTGAGCCAGTTCAGAAAACCAACTCTAGTTTTATATAAATTATATTTTTGGATGATTAGCTGTTCTGGCTAAATGAAACATAATTGGTCCCAATTCCGGACAGTTGGCTTGCTGGCTGTTTGTGTTGTAGCTTGCTGTGCAGCTTCCTTGGCACAAGGGGGCGACAATCAGAGTCTTGTCTGTTCCTCTGCTCATTCTAACGATTATTATGGCTTTTAATCTCCACATAACTGCAGCGTCTCTCCCCATCCTTCCCCTTTTAACCCATGACCCCTAATGCAATCAAGAATAACTGATTGAAAATGGGATTGTGGGAAAAAAAGGGATGATCCTCTTCACATTTAGATTAGCAGCATCCTACTGACAAATCGCTCCTTTTCTTTTTCTGTAGGGATCAAATTATTGTGTCAGATTCATGTCAGCAGCAGGAAAAGTTCAAAAGTGCAGCCAGTATGATGTACAAGCGATGAGTTGTGACTCACTGACCAGTGCATTCTCGATATTAGTTTGCATCAAACCTTTATTCTGTAGCGAGCGAGCACACGGGAAACAGAAACAGAACGCCAAGGATCTCGTTATGAATCTGACGTTAACAGTTAAAGTCCCAGGTGAAAGCAATCAGAAGATTAAGAGGTTGATTTCTGTAGGCTGTAGGTGTAAGTGGTCCTGGTTAAGGTCAGGAGTTACTGCTCACAGCTTTAATTATAACTTTAAATCAGTCATTAGCATAACGATGATTTGCACACACACTCAGGTTGAGCCACACACTGGACACCTCGTACTCTGTTCAAACAACAGAAAGCTCAGAAACGATTTCTGACCCCACCGTGAACATGTAGGTGAGCGTCAGTGAAGACCGTCTCCATTACGTTCAGTAATAAATCAGTCCATCAGTGCGTCAGTGCATCAGATACAGCATGCACGCTTTGTGTTTTATGTGCGTGTGACGATGATGATTTTCTGCTGTATTAACCCCATTAACACGCAGACAAACGTGCCTCACCTGCATGCGTATTTCCCTCCACGTGTCTCTTCGCATGCTTTCCTGATCTATAGGATATAGAATATAAACAGCTCCTGTTATCTCCACTTCTGTCTCCCCTGCATTCCTCTTCCTCTTGTCCATCCTGCCGACACGTGATGATGAATTATTTTCTCTTCCCTATTAATGATCCTGGAATTAAAAACACTAAAAGAGCTCTGTATTGAATAGAAGTTATTAGATGTATGGGCTGAAAGCAGGCTTCAGCGCCGCTGTCTCACAGCTCAGAGCCACTAACAGAGAGAAATGCTGCGGCGATTGATTTTATTTTAATTATTGATTTGAAGTATAATTTTATTTACATTCCGTAACAACATCCTTTCAATGAGTTTCTATTATATGAGTTTTTTATTTTTGTTAAAGGAAATGGATCATTTTCTCAAGTTAGGAATCAGCTTCTGATGTTTTTCCTTTTTTAGGTTTTTGATCATTTCTGTAAGACTTGATGAACGTTTACTGTATTTACTTTATGATATTTGATTTTATTAAAACTGGATCTCATTAAGATCATTTTATTCGATCTGTTTTTCACCCAAAATGTCACATCTGCTCCTCTGGTTCCAGCCCTGAATTTACCTTCTAACACACAATTACACTTTTTTTTTTCAGTGTCCGTCCTGCCACTGAGTTGCAGTTGTTGTTTAGAGACACAGATACACACCGTACCATGTTCTCTTTACTTAATTCAAGCTTTAAAATGAATTTTTAACTGAAGCACTTAAAAAACACAGGAAAAAAACGCAGCTAAAAACAACTTGCACAAAACATAATTGCAAATATAATAAAGTACAAAATGTAAATATAATGCAAATCAATCCTAACAAAAAAATCCCATCAAGTGTCATTTCCATAAATGAACATTTCCAGTTCCAAAAAAATCTTTTGTACATCCAGTTCCAATCTTTTCCATTCACAGGATCAGATTCATTCTTTTTTCTTCAATATCCACCTTTTTTGCAGGTATCAGCCCAGTGCTGAGTCCCGTGAGTCCTTCTGTTCCAGCGCAATAATAATACAATATATTATTAACTATGTGTGTAGATAGTGAATGAATGAATTGGTAAATTAATGCTGAAAAATGTTCTGAAAGCCGAAAGTCAGTGGATGTAGGAAGTCTGTGCTGCCAGCTATAGCGGAGGCTCTGAGGTGTGAGGCAGGTGGTGCTGGACTGAAGATCAGTTGTAGAAGTCTGACTTGAGGAATTGTGTTCTGCTTTGAGTTTGCTTTATTAAAGGCAGGGTTTTTTGTGTGAGAGATGACGCTGTACGAGTCTGAGGTTTAAGTGTATCTTACACTGCAAGTCTTTGAGATCTGTCCATTTTCATGGAAAAAATGCTTTTCTGCGTTCTCTTTTCCTGCTTTATGTCCTGTATTTTTTTGATATCGTCCCAGGCTGGTGGCTCTGATGTAGAACGTACTAAGAAGAAGCGGAGAGGGGATCGTTACTCCGTGCAGACCTCTCTGATCGTGGCCGCTCTGAAGAAGATGCTCCCCATCGGACTGAACATGTGCTCTCCGGCCGATCACGAGCTCATTAACCTCGCCAAGTCCCGCTACTCTCTGGTACAGTGGCCACAGAAAGCACCTGTGAAAGTTCACTGTAATAATGTTCTTCTGTGTTCCTTCAGTCTGCAGGATGAGAAATGTGTCTATCAGCGTGTGCCGCAGTGTATCAGCTCCCTGATGATGCCTTTTCTGCTTCTCTGTGTAAAACCTGTTCCGTAATAAACATCACTAACCTGCTCGTGTGCTGCTGATTAACAGAAAGACACAGATGAAGAGGTGAGAGAGTTCCTACGCAACAACCTGCATCTTCAGGAAAAGGTAAGAGTGGAGTCGTTTTCCTCTCTCTCTGTCTCTCTCTCTCTCTCTTTCTGTTTCTCACTCTCTCTCTCTCTCTCTCTTTCTGTTTCTCACTCTCTCTCTGTCTCTCTCTCTCTCTCTTTCTGTTTCTCACTCTCTGTCTCTCTCTCTCTTTCTGTTTCTCACTCTCTGTCTCTCTCTCTCTTTCTGTTTCTCACTCTCTCTCTGTCTCTCTCTCTCTTTCTGTTTCTCACTCTCTCTCTGTCTCTCTCTCTCTCTGTTTCTCTCTCTCTCTTTCTGTTTCTCACTCTCTCTCTGCCTGTCTCTCTGTCTCTCTCTCTCTGTCTCTCTCTCTGTTTCTCTCTCTGTCTCTCTCTCTCTGTTTCTCTCTCACTCTGTCTCTCTCACTCTCTCCCTGTCTCTGTCTTTCTCTGCCACTTTCTCTCTCTCTCTGTCTCTCTCACTCACTCTCTCTCTGTCTCTGTCTTTCTCTGCCACTTTCTCTCTCTCTCTCTCTGTTTCTCTCACTCACTCTCTCCCTGTCTCTGTCTTTCTCTGCCACTTTCTCTCTCTCACTCTGTCTCTCTCTCTCACTCTCTCCCTGTCTCTGTCTTTCTCTGCCACTTTCTCTCTCTCTCTCTGTCTCTCTCACTCACTCTCTCTCTGTCTCTGTCTTTCTCTGCCACTTTCTCTCTCTCACTCTGTCTCTCTCTCCCTGTCTCTGTCTTTCTCTGCCACTTTCTCTCTCTCTCTCTCTCTGTCTCTCTCACTCATTCTCTCTCTGTCTCTCTCTCTCACTCTCTCCCTGTCTCTGTCTTTCTCTGCCACTTTCTCTCTCTCTCTCACTCTGTCTCTCTCTCTCAATCTCTCTCTCTGACTCTCTCTCTCTCTCACTCTCTCCCTGTCTCTGTCTTTCTCTGCCACTTTCTCTCTCTCTCTCTCTCTCTCTCTCTCAGTTCAGTTCAGTTCATCAGTGCTTTATTTGCATGATGTAATAAATCACATTGATGCCAAAGTAAATATTGCAGGAAGATTAAACCAAAATGTATACACATAACACATATATACGCATTTAAACATTACACACATCATAAACAGGAAGAGTAAAGCAAACAACAACAACAACAAACCCCTGACAGGTGAGTGTGTGAACATGGTGTGTGTATTCAGGTGTGTGTAGGACACTCGGTGTCTCGCTGTCCCTCAGACTCTCGCATCCTGACACACACTGTACAGCGAAGGCTGCAGTGTTTCTTCTCCCAGAACGATTCTTCATTTCTCTCCTTCTGTTCAATTGAGTGAGCAGTGAGCAGCGCTGGTCTGAGACTGCTGTGTGTTAGGGGTTAGTGTGTTAGCGGTTAGGGGTGAGTGTGTTAGCGGTTAGGGGTGAGTGTGTTAGTGGTTAGGGGTGAGTGTGTTAGTGGTTAGTGGTGAGTGTGTTAGTGGTTAGTGGTGAGTGTGTTAGCGGTTAGTGGTGAGTGTGTTAATGAGTCTCAGGACCAGGGGACTGGTTTTAGCTCTTGGGTTTTCAGTGCTTCATGCTGTAGCGTGTTCTCGTTACTTGGTTTAAGATGTTTGCAGAATTTCAGAGCTCTTTTTGTGCGGGTATAATCAGTGTATAATCAGTGTATAATCAGGGTATAATCAGTGTATAATCAGGGTATAATCAGTGTATAATCAGTGTATAATCAGTTTATAATCAGTGTATAATCAGTTTATAATCAGTGTATAATCAGTGTATAATCAGGGTATAATCAGTGTATAATCAGGGTATAATCAGTGTATAATCAGTG
>CM074990.1:216839-224339 GCA_037576825.1 Pangasius krempfi | reverse complement strand
ACACACTATACACTATTACACACACACACACTATATACTATTATATACTCAGTATACAGCAGTTATAACTGTACACATATTACACACAGATGAATACATATCTTATATCTATATTTATGATATAAAGAGCTCATGACTGCACGCTACCTTCATGTTTAGATCAGATTTTAATACACTGTTTCAGTATTGTATTCTGTATTCAGTGTGATCATTTTGCGTACTTTGTGTTCTAAGTGAGGATGATTTAATTAAAACACGGTGTGTGTGTATGTGTGTGTGTGTGTGTGTGTGTGTGTGTGTCACCACTGTCATAAACCCAGAGATGTTCCACAGAATATGGGAAGTTCTCAGTGTGTTATTAGGTTTGTCCTTTTCTTTAGGAGTCGACTCCTGAAACTCTTGTTATTCTGAAGCTTTTACTCATCAGCGTGTTTTCTTTTATCATATATTATAATGTGTGTGTGTGTGTGCGTGTGTGTGTGTGCGTGTGTGTGTGTGTGTGCGTGTGTGTGTGTGTGCGTGTGTGTGTGTGTGTTTTCTTCTCTCCTGCAGAAGTCATGCTCGGTGTTGGTCTATGTTTCGTCGTCTTGTTCCTGCACGTCACACGTGCGCAGGATGCAGGTATATAATATATTTTATTTTATTTACAAAGGTGAATGTGTGTTTATATTTCTGATAGAATTACAGTGAGTGTGACACGATGACGTGAACTTTCTGCACAGCAAGCGGCACTCACAATTAATCCCTCACACAAATATTAGTGTTTATTCAGTCTCACTAATTTACCTGTCCTGGACACCTGGACAGGATGCAAAGACTGTTTTAAGGCTGAAGTGTTATTAAAAATCACTGACAGTCGCTTTAATGTGAGTGTTAGCATACAGAGTGTGTGTAGCCACACTATGATATATAGCCTCAAATAATACATAATTTACAGTCACTCATTTCCAGATTTATTATATTACAGATATGATTGTTCTGTTACCAGAGTAATAAACCCACAAGACACCGAAGTTCTGTTTATTCTGGGCACTAACACAGCCGCTCTACCACACATCACATTTACTGCTCTCTCTTTTCATCTGACGCTTTAAAAACAAAAATAAAAGTTTTAACCCTAAGTCTGGAAAAGAAAGTTTTTTCTAAAAAGGACAGAGCAAGAGCCCTGATCTGAAACCAAATAATAATAATAATAATAATAATAATAATAATAATAATAATAATAATGTTTCTGAGGGTTCTGTGTGCAGTGTCGGAGATTTTGTGGGGGAAGACGGCGGTCCTCGAGCACACGAGATGCCAGTACTGGCGTCTGAAACCGGGTGAGTCTTTACCGTCTCTGCCCGAGTTCACGGTGTGTGTGAACGTGCAGAGGAGCATCAACAGCTCGGTGTGGAGCGCCTTCACCTACCTGCACCCCAACCGCAGCCGCGTGGAGCTCAGGTTCGGGGGCCGCGCGCTGCAGCTGCAGGTCCAGCTGTTCGGAAGGAGCTGGGTGACGGAGGACACGCTCACCGTGGGACGCTGGCACTCCGTGTGCATCACGTGGTCCTGCTCGACCGGTCAGTTCGTGCTCGTCATCAACGGCAGGGCTTTGGGGATGAGGAAGGACGCGGGGGACCCGGGCCGAGACGGCGGCGCGTGCGGGCTGGCGGGCGGAGGCTCGCTCACGCTCGGGGCTGCGCATCATTACGTAGGAGACAACATGCAGATAGAGAGCGGCACCAACCTGCAGGGGAGCGTGAGCATGTTCAGGGTGTGGGGCAGAGCGCGCAGCGTGCACGAGATCGCCACCAACACCTGCACCGACGGTGACGTCATCAAGTGGCACGGGCGCGTGTGGCTCATGGAGAATCCCTGCACACCTGTAACAGACCCTACAGTCAAGTGCGGTAAACACACACACACACACACACACACACACACACGCTGTGTCTTACTATTGTTTTGAGGACCTTGTCATAATTATTAATGCAGCTAATTAATGCTTCACCTAAATCTAGCTGTAACCTTCTTCTTCTTCTTCTTCTTCTTCTAAACCTCAGTAACCGCAATGAAACATTTCAGCTCTTTAGTTTTTTTTTTAATAAAACAGTTTCTGTGAAACTGTCAGAGATATAAAACAATACACCCCCCTCTTACACTTGGACTTTTTTTTATATTTTTATAAAATAATTTTGAGTAGAAGGTAAAATATAAAAGATAATTCCCAGAAGCAGCAGCACTTTTTTTAAATGACCGTAGTGTTTACAGCTGATTGGTCCAGGCTCAGGAACAGGACTGTGGGAAGGTTTAGTATTAAAGTGTAAACTTCCTGTTTCAGTGTGGTCTCTGTATGAGGTTAGACTTCAGCTCCTCATCCTCGGCTACAGCAAACCCATCTCAAGCACATACGAGGCTCAAGGCATCACACGCCAATGGGTAAGCGCTCGGGTTTGCTCTCTTTACCCTGGTGTGTGTGTGTGTGTGTGTGTGTGTGTGATTGATTATGAACAGGTTTGAGGAATTTCTCTGTTCTGTTGTGTCTCAGTTGAGAAAGGTGCTTCCTAAGAATATTCACCTGCATGCCATCGCTGTGTTTAAAGCAAGAAGGTGAGAAAATCTACACACTCTTCACTTATTTAATATTTAATATCCTTTCTGATTCTCTAAAGTGTGTGTTTGTGAAAACAGATTATTCCTGAAATGGGTTTTTATTATTATTATTATTATTATTATTATTATTATTATTATTATTATTATTATTTGTTTGTGCAGTTTTGCTGAGGTTTTCACAGGAAACCAAATGGTGAGTAAACACACTTACAGACCTGCTGAAATTGTGTAACGTCTCATAAACAAACTGACACTGTCATCATCATCCTCATTCTCTTCATCATTAACAGGATGCAGTGATTCTGAAGCACAGTCCTATAGTAAACCGGTAACAACACACACACACACACACACACACACACACACACACACACACACACGCGTATATAAAGTAATCCAGTGTTTTTAGTCGTGATGATGATGATGTTGATGATGATGATGTTGATGATGATGTGTTATTATGTTATTATGTGTTACTCCTGTGGTAAAGAAAGGTTTTATGTTTGAACGTTACGGTGCTGCAGGTTCGATGTTTTGGCTCATCTGAACGTGATTCCGTCTGAAGATGTGGGAAAAATCCAGAAACAGGTCATAGAGATCCTAAAACAGGGATACGTCTCACCTCCAAATTACGACCTGATTACACACGAGGACTATATGCATGTTTATCCTACAGGTGAGTTTTTTACACACACACACACACATACACACACACACACACACACACACACACACACACACACACATATTAAACCTCCTCTACTGAATCAGAAGTGTGTATCAGCTACGTGAGCAGTGTGTGTAAAGTATGATCCAGCTGGGACAATCAATGTTTTTGAAATATAATTTCTTTATTCTTATGATTCTTATGAATCATTTTCATGTTGAGTTGAACATGACACCGAAACTGATTCACTAAACGGCGAGTCAGACTCAGTGAGTGACATTCGACTCAGTCGCAGTGGGTCTCGGATTCAGTTTATTCACCGATCAGTTTTTTGGTTTTCGGGTTCTGTAGTCGAACGTCCCTGACAGTGATGACGTTCAGTTTACTGAGTGACTTTATCAGCTGTGGATTCATTTAGATTCACTTCGATTCTTGAGTCAGAACTCGGCACAGGGAGCCACCAAGTGGACTGATATTCAGGATAGAAATACAGTTGCATGTGGGGTTTTGTGTAAAGTTTATGAGTTTGTACAAGAATTCTTGAACTAATAACACTCACACTGCGCAGTGCGATTCAGAAAGTTTGATTTAGATGCACAATGAATCGACTGATTCATTAAAAAGATTCAGTTCAAAAGGATGAGTCGTTGGAGTCAGACACTGCTACTGACTCCAGCTGAAACAGAACCTTCTTTAAGATGGACAAGGGAACCCAACTAAGCATGTTTGTGTGACTTTCGTTATATAACTTTCATTTTCTGTATATTTATTAGAAATGTGTGTTTTATAGACTCTGATGCAATTCCTCATTCAACACCGGACACGCCCCCCACCACCACACCTGTTACAGAGTCCCCTCCCCCTGAGGCCACAAGTGAGCAGTGTATGCACTATAACTGATGACAAATCACATTAAATATCCTGAATATTATTATAGAGTGTGTGTGTGTGTGTGTGTGTGTGTGTTACAGACAGTTTCTTTAAAGTGAGTATGAACGTGACCATCACAGGATCACAGCAGGATCCAGAACACACCCTTCAGAGCTGGGTGAGAAATAATCCACATAATGACTAACAAATCATTCAGAGGCCATCAGTTCACTTCTCATATCACTGAGGAATAATAAACATGTTAAAATAAATTTATAATGGTGTGTATTTTACTGTGTGTGTGTGTGTGTGTGTGTGTGTGTGTGTGCAGATTCATGAAACTCTCACTCCTAAAGGAATGTCTGTGCTGAACTTCAGATTAAAGTCATCGCAGTCAGTGGGTCGAAGGTCAGCTGTATTTATGATTTAGATAAAGATAAAATCACTTAAACAGAGGAAAGTTACTCATTTGTTCTGTTTTGACTTTTCAGTTTGGAGGAGTGCAGCGACAATTCCTGCGTGGTACGAGTTTAATTCACCACCTTCACTTCACTCCTCTATCAAATCCGCTGTGTGATTAGTCTCTCTCTCTCTCTCTCTCTCTCTCTCTCTCTCTCTGTCTGTCATTTTTCTCTTTTCCTCCAGGGTTTTTCTTTCATCTCAGCACAGAGGTGAGGAATTTAATATCAGCCCCAAACATCCATCTAACAGTTTTTTGTTTGCTCATTGTGTTAGTTTTTTAATTTCTCCATCTTCCTATATATATCTTCCTTCGTATATATATATACGCTGTGTGATGAAGGCAGAGTGTGTGTGTGTGTGTGTGTGTGTGTGTGTGTGTGTGTGTGTGTGTGAAAGTGAATAACGTTCTGCTTGCTTCAGTTGTGACTTTCAGGTGCTGGTGATGTGTACGAATGTTGCTGAAACACAGAAGCAGATCCGTCACCTGTTGGAGAAGCCGTACGACGACGGCGTCGTGAAGCTGAACGCTGCACCGGAACACATCCACATCACACACTTACGTACGCAACATAAACACACAATATACGACAACCATGTTTTATTCACTTTATCTTTTAATCCTGCTCAAGTTAGTTTAGCTAATGAATGAGGTACATTTATGTTCCTGTTAATAATATGTTGTGTGTGTGTGTGTGTGTCAGCAGACAGGGTCTGTACATTTGGAACTCTAGTTCAATGCAGACAGCCTTGTGACACACACACACAAAACACACACACACACACACACACTTGATGACTATCGCATAACGTACAGTGAGAAGCGTCTGTATCTGAGGCTCCGTCATAAAACAGCGTGTGAAAATAGAGACCTGATCAATTTATAGCTCAGTTTTATAGCAAGTGGAATGAAGAGTGAATATTACAGTGTACACACACACACACACACACACACACAGACACACACACAGACACACACACACAATTACAGACACAAACACACACACACACACAGTGAATATTGGGCAAGGTTGCTGAATTAAAATGTAATGTAATGTATATTATTTTATTTTATTTCCCTGTGTATTCTATTGTTTGATTTCCTGATCTCTGAAT
Source organism: Pangasius krempfi (assembly GCA_037576825.1). NCBI lineage: Eukaryota > Metazoa > Chordata > Actinopteri > Siluriformes > Pangasiidae > Pangasius > Pangasius krempfi. Next base: position 218,632 of record CM074990.1, on the reverse strand, counting down.
AACAGAACGGAAATGTTTTAGGAAAAGTTGAATACGTTTTTACATTTATTTTTGGTATGTTTTCATAAAATAAGTGAAGCTTTAAGGGTTTGATGGAGAGCCGTACGACAGCTCATTTACCTTCCAAAAAGAGTTTCAAGCAGAGCCCTTTAAAGAGGTAAAGAACCCCTAAAGAACCGTTTGGTCTCAGCCCGACCGTGCGAGTGGATCGCGAGTGGATCGCTCCGGACCTGCACGTCTGTCCCGCTGCAGAGAACACGCTGTGTCACCTCGAGCAGACCACAGTCACTAACGCTGAACACCTCAAACCGCTAAACTGTAACGCAGCGCAGGAAAAACCTGACTAGCTTCCAATCAGTGACCTTCAGTTAAAGTGTACACTAAAAGAAGAAGGAGACATAATTTGAATAATTTAAGTTGTTTTACATATAAAGTGCTCGTTAACTGGATGGTGTACAGTGTGAGAGTGCAGTGCGTGAGTCGGTGATGAGTGTTCCTCTCTGCAGACACGGCGGCGGACATCCTGAAGATATTCGAGGACATAATGAAAGAGAACGAGGTCCTGGACGAACAAGGCCTGTGGCTGGTGCTGAACACACTGGAGGTCGTGCTGAAAGTCAGCGTCATGACCTTTGACCTCGCACAGGTCATCTTCAACATCACATCGGACATCCTGAACTCACAGAGCAACCTTCATCCCTTCACTAACTAGTGAGAGACACACTGCAGCATACAGGCTAACACAACACACACACTCAAGCAAACAGACAAACCTGAGTGTGTGTGTGTGTGTGTGTGTGTGTGTGTCAGTATTCTGAACATCACAGAGACGGTGGGAAACAGAATGTCTGAGCTGAATAACGGCTCTTTCAGCCTGGTGGCTCCAGGGTTAGCTCTGTCTGTGGTCAACGTCGATACACAGAATTTCTACAACCTGACATTTGGAGTCACGGCGATGACCAACGACCCATATCCAGCGGTACACACACACACACACACACACACACACACACACACACACACACACACACACCTTTCTCTCTGTCTATCTCTTAAAGTGCCTATAAAATCATTTAAAACAACTTATACAGAAATTGAGGTTGATTTTGTTGTAACAGTGCCGCTGATCGCTCCTGTTTCCCCCGGGGTGCACGCGCAGCTCATCACTGTCACGCTTCTTACAATGCTCTACGAGCTACACTTTAATCTTTATGGTATGAGATTTTCTCTACATCAGCCTCTTTTTCAGTTTTTCTGTCAGGGTTCAGACTCGGAGATGGAGATAGCTGTTGTAAAAAACACTGATTTTTTTCCCACAGTAATGTCTGTGTGTTTGGGGTCATGTTGAAGGTCTTAACCTCCTGGCAGAGGAAACCAGCTTTCAGGCTGAAATATCCTGCTGCTTCAGCATACTGATAGTCCACGAATAAAAACGTATTTATCCGAAATATCACTGTATGGCCATAAAGTTGGTGTGTGTGTGTGTGTGTGTGTGTGTGTGTGTGTGTGTGTGTGTGTGTGTGTGTAGGTGTACATTAATCAGAACCTGGCTGAGGGCACTGTGGCCTTCATCTCTCTCCCTCCATCTCTCCATGTCAGTTTTCCCCAAAACTACAACACTAATCCCCAAATCCAGTTCCAGTTCTACGGCATCCCTGAACTCTTTCAGGTACCGCTGAGTAACCTGCTGACCACACCCACTGACCACACCCACTCACCACACCCACTGACCACACCCACTCACCACACCCACTGACCACACCCACTCACCACACCCACTGACCACACCCACT
>CM074990.1:168468-181705 GCA_037576825.1 Pangasius krempfi | reverse complement strand
CTAACACACACACTGCTCTAACACACACACACACTCTAACACACACACCGCTCTAACACACACACACACACTAACACACACACGGCTCAAACACACCCACAACCCGCTATAACACACACACACACAAACACAACCCGCGCTAACACACACACACTCTAACACACACACTGCTCTAACACACACCCACACCGCTCTAACACACACTGCTCTAACACACACACACACCGCTCTAACACACACACCGCTCTAACACACACACCGCTCTAACACACACACACACTCTAACACACACACCGCTCTAACACATACCGCTCTAACACACACACACACTCTAACACACACACCGCTCTAACACACACACACACTCTAACACACACACCGCTCTAACACACACACACACTCTAACACACACACACTCTAACACACACCGCTCTAACTAACACACACCGCTCTAACACACACACACACTCTAACACACACACCGCTCTAACACACACACACACACCCACACACCGCTCTAACACACACACCACTCTAACACACACACCGCTCTAACACACCTCATATGCAAGCTGTTAATTATCTTAATCAGGTGTGTGTATTTGTGTGTGTATTTGTGTGTGTGTGTGTGTGTGTGTGTGTATTTGCGTGTGTGCGCGTGTGTAAATGATCACATTGTGCAGACTTTACTGACATCTAGTGGTGAAAGAGTGAAAGTTCTGGCGCTCTCTGTAATATAATTAACCCTCTAGAAGCCAGCGTGGTTCTGCTGTGTTCCCTGTGAGCTCTTGTACTGGACCAGCCGAGCCGAGCCGTTACACTCTCAGCCCACGATTACTGACCCACAATACAATTCATTCCACAACAGCTACACACACGACGTGATGCTCAACGGCCTCCAACTGAATCGGAGCAACTTTACTGCAGATGCAGTTTATTTATTCATCTTTAATTGTAATGATGAGGGGAAGGTCTGCAAGTGTTCACTTCTTCTGTCCAACAGCTTCTGTTAATGAATAAACCCTGGCCTTGATCTCACGTGTGTACACTCTGATAAATCCACAGAGAAACGCCCCCAAATCTCCATATATGGTAAACAACTTCCCTTTAAAAAATCCCATTAGTGTATTCATGGCACTGATTGAACATGACCAGATGATGAGTGTTGCACACTCTGTGTGTGTGTGTGTGTGTGTGTGTGTGTGTGTGTGTGTGTGTGTGTGTGTGTGTGTGTTGTTGTTGAACTTTGGACTATTTGAGTAACAGTCTGACCGAAACGAGGCATTTTAAGAGGAAAAATGGAGAAAATTTCTCTCCTTACTTTAATCTGTGGGATTTTTATTTTAATATCTAATGTGTCTGTGACGTCATCAGGTAGGTAGGAGGAATACTAAACGCTCTGTAATAATCTGTCGTTTCTCTCTAATCACAGTGAAAGACCTTTATTTTGATTTTCTTCATGTTGACAGAAGTGGTGATGAAATGAACACAGGCAGATCTGGAAGCTGTACAAAGTGCAGAAAGTCTGAAAACACCAGATTAGTTCTGTTTTTATGGTAAATAGTGTGAATATAAATTACTCAAAGTAAACAGACTGATTTTCATCACTTGGTTAATATTAGTAACAAAACCCAATATACAGAAAAGGAAAGTTATTTCATTGTTTATTTTAATTTTTTTATATTTCTTATTGTAAATGGTGACTAATGAGCAAATAGTGAGGAACACTTTCTGTCCTTCACTTCTGCACTTTACAGCTGATTTGAGACGCAGCTGAGCTCTAAACCCCTCACAGGGCTGTGTTCCAAACGAAGACCTTCAGACTTTAAGAGCTGAATTATTCTTAAATGTTTAGAAAAATATAGAATTCAAACAAACGTGAAATTTCTAACATAGTTCTCTAATAGAGAGAAAACACAATGACTGAATCTCTCTTTCTCTATCTCTTGCTGTCTTTCTCTCTCTGAGTCTCCCTCTCTCTCTCTCTGTCTCCCTCTCTCTCTGTCTCTCTCTCTCTGTCTCCCTCTCTCTCTCTCTCTGTGTCTCCCTCTCTCTCTTTCTCTCTCTCTCTCTGTCTCCCTCTCTCTCTCTTTCTCTCTCTCTGTCTCCCTCTCTCTCTCTCTGTGTCTGTCTTTCCTTCACACACTCTCTCTCTATCTTGCTGTCTCTCTCTTTCTCTCTCTCTTTCTCTCTTTCTCTCTCTGTCTGTCTCTGTGTCTCAGTCTCAGTGTTCGTGTCGAGACAGACGGCTCAGTCGTTGTTGAGACAGAAGCGCTTTAATAAAGGAGCGCTGGAGGAGGTGATGAGAGATAATCTGGAGAGAGAGTGTATAGAGGAGAGATGCAACTTTGAAGAAGCGCGTGAAGTTTTTGAAAACGTGGAGAAAACAGTAAGTAAACATGCGACCACGATGAATGTATAATTATATTTTATTAAAAGAGATGTTTAATGGGAAGCTGTCTCACAGCCGCACAGATTCAGGACAAAAGGATGAAGAAAAAGAATATTTTACCAACCAGACATTTCACACTCGTTCCTTCGTTGTGAAAGTGTGGTTTAAATACAGTCAGCTCCAGAATTATTGGCACCCTTGGTAAAGATGGATCACATTTCTTGGGGTGCCAATTATTATGACAGTTTATTTGACTAACTATTCTTTTATAATTGTTTGTTTTCTAATTTGTTCATTTTCCTCTTCTTTATCTTCACTTGAAGGTCACCATGTTTCTCACACACTTGTTACTCTTTTTCAGAGAGAGTTCTGGATTGGTTACATCGGTGAGCGTTAATTTATTACACTTACAATTAATTATACTCTAATTAAATATATTGTGATTAATTATACTGATTAATTATACCTCACACTGTGAGGGGGTATCAGTAAGACACTCATGCTCTCTACTTTAAATAGGTTAATAATTCTTTATAAAAGTAAAAAGAGGCAGATATTGGACTTTTGCACAACATTCCCATCATGCACCACTGAACAGAAGGGGGTGGAGCTTATGGGAGAATTCGAACAGAACCGACACGGCTGCCACGTGATCGAGAATTTCATGTGCTTTTGACTCCGCCTCCAAACTGATACTGTTCTGTACATTAAAGTAAAGAACACACGTATCCTGTTAGTTATGTCAGCATGCTAACATCAGCGAGCACTGAACACCGCCACATGTTTAACATCATTTCCCTTCAACACGAAACTGTTTATAATCATTTAATATAAATGTGTGAAATAATGTCTCCTTTATGAAGTCGTTTAAATGTGTTTTTAATACTTATAGCTGTGTGTGTGTGTGTGTGTGTGTGTGTGTGTGGGTCAGATGGAGATCAGTGTTTGTCGTCTCCTTGTCAGAATGGAGGGACGTGTAAAGATGGGATGAGCTCCTACGTGTGCTGGTGTACCATCGGCTTCAACGGGAAGAACTGCGAGCTCGGCAAGAACGCCATTTATACGTTTATAAACTGTGTGTTTAGGTGTTTATCGCCTACAGCACACGAGTGTGCACTTTACAGTGTGCACTTTACAGTGTGTAGTGTACAGTGTGCACTTTACAGTGTGTAGTGTACAGTGTAGGGTGCAGTGTAGGGTGCAGTGTACGGTGTAGTGTACGGTGTAGGGCGCAGTGTAGTGTACGGTGTAGTGTACAGTGTAGTGTACGGTGTAGTGTACGGTGTAGTGTACGGTGTAGTGTACAGTGTAGTGTACGATGTAGTGTGCGGTGTAGTGTACGGTGTAGGGCGCGGTGTAGTGTACAGTGTAGTGTACGATGTAGTGTACGGTGTAGTGTACGGTGTAGGGTGCAGTGTAGTGTACGGTGTAGTGTACGGTGTAGGGTGCAGTGTAGTGTACAGTGTAGTGTACAGTGTAGTGTACGGTGTAGTGTACGGTGTAGGGTGCAGTGTAGTGTACAGTGTAGTGTGCAGTGTACTGTGCAGTGTAGTGTACAGTGTACTGTGCAGTGTAGGGTGCAGTGTAGTGTACGGTGTACTGTGCAGTGTAGTGTACAGTGTAGTGTACAGTGTAGGGTGCAGTGTAGTGTACAGTGTAGGGTGCAGTGTAGTGTACGGTGTAGTGTACAGTGTAGTGTACGGTGTACTGTGCAGTGTAGTGTACAGTGTAGTGTACAGTGTAGTGTACAGTGTAGTGTACGGTGTAGTGTACAGTGTAGTGTACAGTGTAGTGTACGGTGTACTGTGCAGTGTAGTGTACAGTGTAGTGTACAGTGTAGTGTACGGTGTAGTGTACAGTGTAGTGTACGGTGTAGTGTACAGTGTAGTGTACAGCACCTGAGCAGACAGGTACCAAAGACAGGTGAGGTTCAGAGTGTTGCTCACCAGCACAGGTTCAGTGGTGCTGGGATTTAAACTCACAACCTTCTGTTCAGTAACACAATGCTTTAACACGGCATTTAATAACAACACACACTGCACTGGACTTTAATGCACAGCAGCCCAGTTTCCCAAAAAATTATATGAGTGTTATGATTAATAATATAAAAATAATTAATATTCTATTCAAAATTAACTAAAATAAATGAATATTTGAAGAGTCACCGTTAAAGATCTCAGAAAGCGTCTGCTTCAGGGTGCTGTTGCTGAACGTGCTTCTGCGTGTTGCTGAGCTTTAGGGTGTACTTACTTTTTCCCTCCTGCTTTCTGAATGCTGGTTTACTGTTTGGGGGAAAAATGATTACGTATTGAAACCTGTTGTGTTTCTGTCACCTGAAGTTGTTTGTTTGTTTATAGAAGCTGGTGAAGAAAACACAGTTGTTATTTAGGCTCTGAAGCATAAAAACCTAGAACTGAAGGAGGGCGCACTTTCTTTTCCCCTGACTGTACACACATATACGTGTTTATTTATTACAGGTGTCTGTGTGTGTATACGTGTGTGTGTGTGTGTGTGTGTGTGTGTGTGTGTGTGCACGCGTGTGTGTGTCCGTGTGTGTGTGTGTGTTCGTGTGTGTGTGTGTGTATGTGTGCACGCGTGTGTGTGTGTGTGTCCGTGTGTGTGTGTGTGTGTGTGTGTGTATGTGTGCACGCGTGTGTGTGTCCGTGTGTGTGTGTGTGTTCGTGTGTGTGTGTATGTGTGTGTGTGTGTTCGTGTGTGTGTGTATGTGTGTGTGTGTGTGTGTATGTGTGCACGCGTGTGTGTGTTCGTGTGTGTGTGTATGTGTGCACGCGTGTGTGTGTGTGTGTCCGTGTGTGTGTGTATGTGTCCGTGTGTGTGTGTGTGTTCGTGTGTGTGTGTATGTGTGTCCGTGTGTGTGTGTATGTGCGCTCGCGTGTGTGTGTGTGTGTGTCCGTGTGTGTATGTGCGCGTGCGTGTGTGTGTGTATGTGCGCGCGCGCGTGTGTGTCCGTGTGTCCGTGTGTGTGTATGTGCGCGTGCGTGTGTGTGTGTATGTGCGCGCGCGCGTGTGTGTCCGTGTGTCCGTGTGTGTGTGTGTGTTGCAGAGCTAGCGAGACAGTGTGATGTGAGTAACGGAGGCTGTATGCACTTCTGTGAGGTGGACGAGGTAAAGGGCGTGGTGTGTGACTGTGCTGAAGGATACACACTCGGCGCAGACGAGAGGAGCTGTGAGCCGAGAGGTCAGTTATTCTTTTATTCTGTTTAACTTTACTTACAATATTTCTTTAATATTTCTTTAACTTGGATCCATGAAACATTACAAATAAAGCACAAAACTACTTTTTGCACAAATGCAGCAATAATATAACCATCTTACGAGGGAAAGTGAAATGACAAAAGAAAGAAAGATAGACGACAGACTTCACTATTAATCTCTGGCAGTTGGTCTTATAAAGATTTTTGTATTGGAACTTTTTCCGTATTTATGCAGATGAGGTCTTATCTAATTAAACATGCATGAATTTGCATGAATAAACCTGATTCTCTTCAGTGTGAGGACGCTGGGCTTTTAGAGAACAGGTTTCCAGAATATCATTTATTTATTGTTTAATAAAGAAAACCTCATGCTCTGATGCTGCGCTGAGGCACGACTGAGAGAACAGGACGATAAAATAACTCCCTCTGATATTAACTTCCACTTTCACCACATTAGTTGTTTACATTCTTCATTTGGAGTCAGAATTTGAAGCCTGTGTGTAAAGCTCCGTGTGATGTGTGTAGTTAATTACCCCTGCGGCCGTTTGGGGAAGAACATCGCCAACACTCTGGCCACGAGAACGTTAATCACTGAAGAAACTCACACCCAAATTCACACCATCCAGCGTGAGAACGTGACGGAGAAGAATTTAACAGCAGCAAACAGCACGAACGCCCCTGAGCTCAGCAGCGCCACCGTCAGGCCAACGAGAGAAAACCACTGGGCCTTTTTCCCCACGTTACCCACCATCATACAGGAGACCAAAACCGACCAGCGCATTGTGGGAGGAATGGAAGCAACACCTGGAGAGATTCCCTGGCAGGTAAAAGTGTGTGTGTGTGTGTGTGTGTGTGTGTGTGTGATGATGATGATAGATGTTATTCTCTCTCTCTCTCTCTCTCCGTCTCCTCACTAGGTGGCACTGGTCCATAAGGAAAAGAAGCTGGTGTACTGTGGCGGTTCTCTCCTGAGTGACATGTGGGTCATCACCGCTGCCCACTGCATAGTGGAGGCAGGGATCGAAAAGTTCTTCATCAGATTAGGTACGAGACGGATTAACCTGAGAACACTGGGACTTCCTACTGGGTCAGAGGTCCTTGAGGTTCTCCTTGACTTAATGAAACAGACTGTACGGAGATGTTTGTGCTTGGGTGCTCAGAGAGCGTACCTACAGGTCATTAGGGTATTAACTACTCAGATTACCCAGAGATCCCTGGTGTTTGAGTGTTTTAGATAGAACAGACTAAGTGAAGATCTTTCCTTGATGAAGCAGATGATCCAGAGATCTCTGGAGCCCCCTGTGAGGACTGACTTTCCAGAAGTAATTTTTTGTTTTCTTGCCTGGGACTACCTGAGATCCTGAAACTTAATTCTCTCTCTCTCTCACTCTCTCTCTTTCTCTCTCTCTCACTTCCCACCAGGAGAACATGATGTTAAAATTGATGAACAGCGGGAGAGCGATCATGAAATTGACGAACACCATATCCATCCCAACTACCAGTATTGGCAAAGCCACAACCACGACATCGCCCTGCTGAAGCTCCAAACGCCTGTCACGTTCTCAGACTACATCATCCCCATCTGCCTGGGCCCAAAAACCTTCACGGAGAACTTGCTGAAGAGCGTGCAGGTCTCGATGGTGAGCGGGTGGGGCCGGGTGCGCTACGGAGGGCTGGAGTCCGATAAGCTGCAGAAGGTCGACGTTCCCTATGTGGACCGCACCAATTGCAAAGGCAGCGATAAGATCACACGCTTTATGTTCTGCGCCGGGTACCTGAACACTCGCAAGGACTCGTGCCAAGGAGACAGCGGAGGACCTCACGCCACCAGACTGAACACAGACACGTGGTTCCTCACGGGCATTATCAGCTGGGGTGACGAGTGCGCTAAAGAGGGGAAGTACGGCGTCTACACACGCGTGTCCAGGTACATGAACTGGATCACAAACGTGACTGGACTCAGAGTAGGAAGTTCTGGATGATGAGATTTAGTTACCTGAATACATTTAAATCACAGTTTCAGTTTCCAGAAGCATGAAAGTGTGTACAGCAAGAACGCATTCCATCATTTGGCAAAATTAAAGATTAAAAAATGTACTCATTGTTATTTTAAGAGTCTGAGAGAGAATAAACTCTAGTGTTAGCACTCAGATTTAAAAAAAGGTCTAAACAAACTCCACAAACGACGACATGATGGTGAAATCAGAGGTTCATTCAGCCTTAAAGCCGTCAGTGTTCACGAAGCAGTGGATTAGCAGCAGGCATTAGCTAATGAGTAAATAATTACCTACACTCAGTGCACAGCGTACAGCAGTTGGATGTGTGTTTTCGCTTTTTCTTAACAGTGAAGCATAAAAATGAAACATGAATACATTCAGTTTGGCACAATGAGATAATAAACAGCGCATATTTACATTCAAGACACCGCACTGAGGAAAACATGGCTTTTTTATAGCATTGTACATCTTGTGCTTAAACATGTAGTTAAAGTATTTTATAGACTATACACTACGCCTTCTCCTGCACACGTACCTTCACACATCTCAGGCTCCTTAGTGACATTTATGGCTTCATTCTTTCAGCTATAAAACTCAGCTTCATGACCGCCTGAGCAGTGGAGTTAGCAAAGCTCCTAGCAAAGCTAGCTTAGCACACACCAGCGAGGAAGACTGAAGGCTCTGAAATATTCCTTAACACTGATTTATGTGTGTGTGTGTGTGTGTGTGTGTGTGTGTGTGTGTGTGTATAAACAGTGAAGCGTTAAACTAACACACAAACTGTAATAAATCCACGATGCTATGAAAACACTACCAAAGTATACAAAAGGATTAGAAACAAAGCGCCGTGTGTAAAAATGTGTGACGTCAGAATTTGGCACAAAGTAGATCCTAAAACCGGTGAGTGTTTCTAAACGCTTCATTCTGTCACATCCTGTAGAGAAGCACACACTTCCTGGAAGTCAACATGAGTAATCACGTTTAAACGCGCGAACAGCAGACAGGAGCGTCATGTTTGCTTTAAACCGAAGGGGAAACGTGTGGAACGTACGAAGTCTGATCAGAATTGATTAATATTTAGTTTAAATCTGTTTGTAAATCTCTAGAGAAAGTGAAGAGGAAAAATCCCACACCACAAATTAGCATGATAGTGAACATGCTAATCCACGAGCTAGCTTTCTTTAGCACGCGGCTCACTTTACGCTGAGGCTGATGGGATTCTGTCGCTGAACTCGCTGATCTATGTGTGAGTTCTGTTCTCCTGTTACCTTCAAAATAAAGTTCATGACGATCCTGAGTGCAGAATCTCCCATAAACACACGTCTGATGATGTGACACTGCGGTGATGGTAACGGCGAGGACTGTGTTTCGAGGTTGTGCTCTACAAAGTCAGAAATGTTCAGTGATGAAGGAAAGTGAAGAACAGTGGAAAAGAGGAGAAAACGAATCGCAGCCTTTGCTTACCGTATTTTCTGGACTACGCGAGTCACCGCTTTCCTCTTCGGCTAAAGGTCAGTTAACCTCGGAACAACTCTTACCCTGTTCACAGAAACTGAGTTATTTTATAATTCCTCTAAAGATTCACGCAGATTCACGCAGGAGCACAGACACGCCGTCAAACTCCATTTACTGCAGCAGCTACAAAGGTGAATTCTTTACCCATCACAGAGCTCCAAAATGTATTCACCTGCAGTTCACACACACACACACACACACACACACACACAACCCTGTATGATCCTGTATAACCTGTTGCATGCACCATAACTGCTGGAGTATCTCGCCTGCCGTAAACACGCTAATGCACGAGCACGTCACGGTGACACACACCTCACTTTAACACACACTCCACGACCTTTAGTCCAGAAAATACGGTACTGTTTTTGGCTGGATGTTCTGTGTGTGTGTGTGTGTGTGTGTGTGTGTGTGTGTGTGTGTGTGTGTGCTGGATAATAATGTAGATGTTTCCTTGAACGTGGAGGATCTCATCACGGCGTGTTCATCGCTCTGCTTATATTTCCTGAGCCTGTGAGAAAACACACACACACACACACACACACACACACACGATCATTACTCCACAGATTGTGTAATGATTTAGGTTTGGAGTTCTGGAGTACAGTGAATATTTCTGTAACACGTGAGGTGTTTCACCTGCTTCATTCATCAGGACCTGCAGTGCATTCTGGGTAAGTTTACTCAGTCTGGTATCTAACAAAGGGAAGGTGTGGAGGGGGACTTTTAAATACAGTAACGGAGCATTCTGTAGGAATCTGCGCACTGTGTGATATTCTGCCTCATTTTAAGGTGGGAGTGGAGTTAGCGGAGTTAGCAGGGTTAGCGGAGTTAGCAGGCTTAGCGGAGTTAGCAGGGTTAGCGGAGTTAGCAGCCGTTAGTTAGTGTTTTGCACAAAATCCTGCTCGTTATGGTAGAATTTAATCGAATTTAACGTGAGATGAAAACGGTTATGAAATAAAAGTTCCACTCACCGTAAACTCACCTCCCGGTCGGATCACATGACTCCTGTCCACATTTCCCAGAATTCTGTGCAAGGCCTCAGCTGGAAGTTTTCCCTCACCTCCACGAGTCAGGTTTTTGACGTGCCTAAATCAGTGCAGTGTAATCACGCGTCACGATCGTTTACAGAAAACGCCAATTCAATATTTATTTATTTATTTATTTATTTATTATAAGACTCTCACCAGAGGCCCTCGGTGCTCTCCTGCAGTAAGTGGATGACATCACCGTGTTTTATGATGACCTCATCTTTACCGCACTTCAGGTGATCCACCAGCGCTCGGTACTTCCCAGGAACCTGAGAAACATGTACATGATAACAAAGCTGTGGCTGTGATTCTTAAATTCTGTAACTGTTGTACTATTTCCAGTTTTCTGATGATGATGATGATGATGATGATGATGACGTACACACAGCACCTCGCAGAGCAGCGAACACTTCACTGTGGCGGCTCTGTTCACGTGTTCTGCAAATTTTTAAAGTTAATGTAAAGGTAATTATATAAATTGAGACGTTTCTCACCAGCAGGACGTCGTCTTCTTCATCCGAGTCGGAGATGAAGGACAGGTCAGTGGTCCAGTCCTCTAAAGTCTCACAGATATCCACGGAGTTGGAGGTTCCTGGCCAACCTGAAACACACAGCAGGAGCCGTTTACCAAACCGGACCTGATCAGAACGACTCCGAATTCCTCGCACCACACACAGCCCCAAAGATTGTTTAATTTGACCCTGAATGCTATAAATCACCTCTTGCAGCTCCTAAGTGCCATAAATGGCGACGAAACAGATCCTAAGAGCAGCAAACCAGTGCGCAGATGCAAAATAATGCCCAAGGAGACCCCAGTCTACCTCACCTGCCTCAACTGTCCCCGTATGTTCCTGCAGGCACTGTATTCTACCTCAAATATTCATTAATGCACTGCCTCAAACTGCCTCAAACTGCCTCAAACTGCCTCAAAGCTCTCAAAACCAGCCCAGACAGTATAAATGGTCTTGTGATGCTAAACGACCCCAAACAGACCCTAATGGCCCAAATCTGCCTTTAAACCAACTGAATAAGCCTTCAAGTGGTCCCAAATGTTCCTGCAAGGACACCAAGTACCCTTAAACCACCCCAAATTACCCCAACTGGCCTTTCAAACAGCCCGGAATGACCCAAAGCTCCCTGAACAGCCCTAAACAGGGTGAACTGCATAAAACAAATCTTTAAACTGCCACCCAAACAACCCAAAACTCACCCGACACCCCCCCCGACCACCCCACCCTGAACCCCGGCCAGACTCACTGCGGCGGTTGCGGTTCTGGGGTCGAGGTGAGAACATCACAGGGTCCGTCAGAACCGGACTGGAGCTCCCTGACTCGTCCGAGTGCACCGGCGCCCCCTTACTGTGAGGAGGGACATCAAAACAACCTGAGCAGCCTGCGATGGGGGCGGGGCTCCAGGGCATGCAGACTGACACCCTCTCCATACTGACCAATCAGAGAATCAGATCAAGTGGCACACAAACAACAGAAACACAATGGTCACAACACACACACACACACACACACACACACACACAGTCACGAGCAGGAACTCTACAGGTCTGGGGTCAGTTCTCATTCAACCAGGAAGAACCAGAACACACTCAGTATCTAAACGTGTAATATACAGCGAGATAAAAGTGTGAAACCATCAAATGTTTTAAAATCAAAATCATCCTGATTATAACATCAAACATTAAAAACATATATTTAACATTTTAACAGCCTTAGTCCTTATTATTCTCGACCGTATTTATATTTAAAAACACTCATTTATACTCTAGCGCTGTGTCCTGGCCGAACGGATCTGGAATGGAATCACCCCAAACCTACAAACCAAACTGTCCACTCCAAAAATATTGGCACCCTTCACCACAAAAATGGCATCGATTACAAGCCAATGATTCAGATTTTTAATAACACAAACAAATTCTGGAAAAATACTTACTGTTCCTTAACAACCGTTATTATCATAAGAACTATTTTTCTGGATGTTTGCCTAAAGATTATTTTTGGCAAAGTGTCGTCTTTGCTTTCAGTCTCCAGAATCTCTGTTGATGTGATTTGAATCGTCCTGCGTTCCTGTGGAGCAGCGATATGACGACGCACACGTCTAAAATCCTTTAATCAGCTTTCATCAGGAGGAAAATCTGTGTTTTTGTAATTAACATTGAAAATGACGTCCACGTGCACAAACCTAACAATATAAAGGAGATTAATAACCTTTAATTGTACAGAGGAGTGGACTGAGATCCTCTACATGTCTCTCTGACTCATTCAGTTCGGTTTAATTACATTTTATTTCAATAGTGATTCATATATTTTAACGCTAATTAAATATTTTAACGGTGTCCTTCCTCGTGTCGTCTCGGGGAGTGTTTCCTCCTCACCGTCGCCTCTGGCTTCTGAATTTCTGAAAGGCTGCTATGTGGCAGTGTGGATTGTTAAAAACACTATATAAATAATATATATAACTACACACTGCTACATAAATAAAATTTAACTGACTGTCAAATTAAATCTAAATATCGCTCCCTACACGCCGTCATCATCTTACATCTTCACGGTTTATTCTTCATAAAGGGTGCCAATAATTCTGAATTTAACTGCACATTCCGATCACTGCTCCCAGATCAGCTAAAAGATTTATTTAGCTGCTGCTGCATACTCACACACACACTCACACACACACACACACACTCACTCTCACACACTCACACACACACTCACACACACACACACTCACTCACACACACTCACACACACTCACACACACACACACTCACTCTCACACACTCACACACACACTCACACACACTCACACTCACACACTCACACACACACTCACACTCACACACACTCACACACACACTCACACACACTCACACTCACACACTCACACACACACTCACACACTCACACACACACTCACACACACTCACACACACACTCACACACACTCACACACTCACACACACACACACACACACACACACACACACACTCACACACACACTCGTCCGCAGAGACAACATAGAGGAGCTGCCACTGCCCAGGTCCACACACAAGAGCGGAAGAGCGACGAGGAGGG
>CM074990.1:136740-146740 GCA_037576825.1 Pangasius krempfi | reverse complement strand
CACACACACACACACACACACACAGATCTCAGTAAAGTAAAATAGATGCATCATGGAAAGAGCAACACAATTTTTTTTAATTGAAACATTTAATAATTTTTCAAAAATAATAAAACTGGTGTGTTTTGTTTTGCAGTCGAGCAAACGACAGACGTGATTCTTTACTCTGCTGATAAATACACTAAAAGTGTTCTGAATGAAGAGTTCGTGTGAGTAGCCACGACTTTACCTTTAAACATCCGTTCATAACTCATAACCCCGCCCCTTATACTAACCCCGCCTCTCATTACAACCCCGCCCCTTATACTAACCCCGCCTCTCATTACAACCCCGCCCCTTATACTAACCCCGCCTCTCAAACTAAATATGGCCTCATACTAACCCCATGTGTAATTACATCTCTGCACGTTGTACTAAACCCTGCCCTCAGCAGATGTGTTTCCTGTTGTTGTGGGTTTTCGAGTGTGCTGCGACTGTGCTGTGACTGTGCTGCGAGTGTGCTGTGACTGCTGCGATTGTGCTGCGACTGTGCTGTGAGTGTGCTGTGACTGCTGCGACTGTGCTGTGACTGTGCTGCGAGTGTGCCGAGAGTGTGCTGTGACTGTACTGCGAGTGTGCTGAGTGTGCTGTGATTGTGCTGAGAGTGTGCTGTGACTGCTGCGATTGTGCTGCGACTGTGCTGCGACTGTGCTGCGACTGTGCTGTGAGTGTGCTGTGACTGCTGCGACTGTGCTGTGAGTGTGCTGTGACTGCTGCGACTGTGCTGCGACTGTGCTGCGAGTGTGCCGAGAGTGTGCTGCGACTGTGCTGTGACTGTGCTGCGACTGTGCTGCGACTGTGCTGAGAGTGTGCTGCGAGTGTGCTGTGACTGTGCTGCGAGTGTGCTGTGACTGTGCTGTGAGTGTGCTGCGACTGTACTGCGACTGTGCTGCGACTGTGCCGAGAGTGTGCCGCGAGTGTGCTGTGACTGTGCTGCGAGTGTGCTGAGAGTGTGCTGTGACTGTGCTGTAAGTGTGCTGCGACTGTGCTGTGACTGTGCTGCGAGTGTGCTGAGAGTGTGCTGTGACTGTGCTGCGAGTGTGCTGTGACTGTGCTGCGAGTGTGCTGTGACTGTGCTGTGACTGTGCTGCGAGTGTAACTAGTCTGATGCACACTTCAGAGTGTTTAGGGGAAGTGAACGAGGGCTCTCTGTTTGCTCCTCACAGGGAGACGGTGGAGGCGAACTCAGCGTTTGAGAAGGTTTTCCGCATCACACCGCTGCTGACTCAGAACAGAGAGAAGCGAGGACTCTCTGTGGACGGAAAACTAAAATACGAGGACACAAACCTGGCATCCACCACCCTGTCAGTGTCTCACCCCCCCACACCAATCCCCACACTCACACACACTCACACACACACACACACACACACACACACATATACACACACACACATACACAGCACACACACACACACTCTGTACTGGTGTATGATATTATTATTATTGTGATTATGGTGATTAACATGTGTTGTGTGTGTGCTCTGTGTGAGTGTGTGTGTGTGCTCTGTGTGTGTGTGTGTGTGTGTGTGTGCTCTGTGTGTGTGTGCTCTGTGTGTGTGTGTGTGTGTGTGTGTGTGTGTGCGCAGTGTGAGGCCGGGGATGGAGAGAGAGATTTTGGGAATCTTGGTGTGTTATAAAATCACGGTTCATCTGCTGGTGTCTGGAGGAGGGTGAGACACTCGCTCTGAATAATCAGTTAATAACGATGTAATAAATTCCCATAAATAATGTTAAGTGTAAATTTAATGTGTGTGTGTGTGTGTGTGTGTGTGTGTGTGTGTGTGTGTGTTTCAGGCTGTTGGGAGGTCTGACTGGCAGGTAAAATTTATCATTTTATAATCTTAATATTAAACAGCAAAGTTCTAAAAAAATTACAAAGTCCATCTCGACTGACCTGTCCTCTCTCTCGCTTTCTCTCTGTCTGTCTCTCTCTCTCTCTTTCTGTCCTTCTCTCTCTCTCTTTCTCTCTGTATGTCTCTGTCTCTCTCTCTCTCTCTCTCTCTCTCTGTCTGTTAGTGATGTGGCAGTGGATTTGCCGCTGACTCTGATGCACCCCAAACCCACAGGTACACAACTCTGTGTTTATTTATTTGTATTTTATTCAGCTCTGTGGAGAGAAACAGAGAGAATAACAGAGAGAAACAGAGAGAATAACAGAGAGAGAAACAGAGAGAATAACAGAGAGAAACAGAGAGAATAACCGAGAGAAACAGAGAGAATAACAGAGAGAATAACAGAGAGAATAACAGAGAGAAACAGAGAGAATAACAGAGAGAAACAGAGAGAATAACAGAGAATAACAGAGAGAATAACAGAGAGAATAGCAGAGAGAGTAACAGAGAGAATAACAGAGAGAAACAGAGAGAATAACAGAGAGAGAAACAGAGAAACAGAGAGAAACAGGGAGAATAACAGAAAGAATAACAGAGAGAAACAGAGTGAGAAACAGAAAGAATAACACAGAGAATAACAGAGAGAAACAGAGAGAGAAACAGAGAATAACAGAGAGAATAACAGAGAGAAACAGAGAGAATAGCAGAGAGAGAAACAGAGAAAATAACAGAGAATAACAGAGAGAAACAGAGAGAATAACAGAGAGAGAAACAGAAACAGAGAGAAACAGGGAGAATAACAGAGAGAATAACAGAGAGAAACAGAGAGAGAAACAGGGAGAATAACAAAGAGAATAACAGAGAGAAACAGAGAGAGAAACAGAGAATAACAGAGAGAAACAGAGAGAATAACAGAGAGAATAACAAGAGAGAAACAGAATAACAGAGAGAAAGAGAGAGAATAACAGAGAGAAACAGAGAGAGAAACAGAAGGAATAACACAGAGAATAACAGAGAGAGAAACAGGGAGAATAACAGAGAGAGAAAAACAGAGAAACGGAGAGAAACAGGGAGAATAACAGAGAGAGAAACAGAGAGAATAACAGAGAATAACAGAGAGAGAAACAGAGAGAATAACAGAGAGAAACAGAGAAAGTCAGCAGTATCTCAGCTCATGTCCAGCAGGTTGTGAGATCAAATCGCTGAACTGTTTCTCTGTGTCTCTGCAGCGTGAGTGAAGTGCTCAGGAGTGACCACAGATACCTCGTGTTGTTTCCTCACACAACAACATGGAGAAAACATGAAGCTCTGTCACCTAGGAAGTACCAAAGTACCGAAGTACCGAAGTACCAGAGTACCATAGGACCAGAGTACCATAGGACCAGAGTACCATAGGACCAGAGTACTGTAGATGTGATTCAGTGACTCAGTTCTGTAGCTTAGTGTTTAACAGGAACGTGGAGGTTTTAGTACCAGGTTCCTTCAGTCACTCATCTAATAATCATCATCTATAACACACCATCATCACCTCACTCGGTATACACACACACACACACACACACACACACACAGTCTGAACAGTGCACCTTTCTCCTGTAACTCATCTTAATGTGCTTTTGTCTTTGTTGAAGTTTGAAAGTGAAATGTGACTGTAATTGTGTAATTGTAGTAAAAATCCTTGTGTGATTTCTCATTTAGCTTAAATAAAAGTGATGGCTGAAACACCAGTACCAAATAAAAACATATTAAACCCAAAACACACTTGTTCTTGTTCGTTATGTTGGTTTGTATCCTCAGTGAGTACAGGAGGAACCGCTGCTGAGTGAAATCCTTTCCATTTTACCGCTCGTCCTGATAAATCGACCCTGAGAGTTAATCAGTTACCGCTGAAGCAGTTTAGTGTTAGCGTGAGTTCTGATCATCAGCACAGCGTCAGCGTGTGGGTCGGTTTTCACTCACACACTGAGAACATGCTGTAGAGCTCTCACTCCATCTTCACCACAGATGAGTGTGTACAGATGTCATCTGCAGAGAAGATTTTGTAGAAAATATTAAGAGCCTTTAATAAATGTAGGTCGAGACTGAAAATATCATCTAGAACCCAAGATATGGTTCCTGAAGGACAGAACAGTCAGAGAGAACAGGACTGCTGAGATGCTGTCAGTAACGGAGGACTGGACGGAGGACGAGCAGGATGTAAAAAGTTCACTATATATAATAGTATAATATTATACATATTTAAGAAAAAGGAGATAATGTTCCACTTTCATCAGACTCACTACACCAATCTAATCCCGTAATCACTAAATAAAGTGTGTGAGAGACTATTTACGCTTCACTCTGCACTAAACTGGACTCTTCCTCATCTCTGAGTGGAACTAAGTGTACTTCTGTACCTTTAGGGATTCAGAGTTCCATCTGTGCAGTGTGTGCACATCTTACAGAAAAGACAAAAAAACTCTATTTCCTTCCTCTATGTCCTCCTGCTGTTTTTTCGGGTTTAAAGGAGAGGGTTTGTGTTTAAAGGCAGTGGTCTAGATCCTATTGAAAAACTCCGTCTTTTTATTTAAGAGAAATCTGGCAACCGCAGAGCTGTGAACGACACGCAGGTGATTTTAATAATCTGAATGTGGAGCTCAGAAACCCACTGAAGCAGCTGCGTAACCCGACTCTGAATACCAGAAACTTTCCTCACCTAAGTACTGACACAACTTTCGGACTTAAATGGCCGACTCTGAACACGACCCCGTGTGTCTAATCTTTTACCTGAGAAAGTTCATATAGTGGACCTTTACAGCTGTTCTCCCCAAAAGCTAATTAAAAATGTACCATTGGTCCGGAAGGTCCAGTTTCCAAGCTAAAGATAATAAAGGTTCAAAACATGTGCACTTGAGGTAGTGGCTTGTTTATTAATGTTGGCATTTCCCACTGCTCTGAGCTTTACATGCACTTTTATTTGAAACGTTGCTGTTGGTTTTGAAATCTGATTTGTGTCTCCGGCTCATGAACGTGGTGTAATTAAGCCGTTCACTTTCACGTGTTCGTTACGAGGTTTTTATATCATTTTGGATTTCAGTTCCAGGTCTTTTTGGCTTCCTTTTCATTCTCTCTGTGTTTTTTCCACTTAGATCTGTTTTCTCGTGATTTTGTTTTAGAGTTTGTGGCAATTAATCTTTAATCTAATAAAGTTGTAAAGCTGTAATGATGTTTGTGTTAAATGCTGATGGACGAAGTGTCACACAGGTCTCCTCATTTACTTCCTGCTTTTTCCCCAGTTTTTGTATCCAGTGGTGCTTTAGCTCCGCCCCCAACCACACCTTCTGATTACAGTCTCCACCTGTTGCTTCTAATGAGCTTTATTGTGTGTTTTGCGAAGCTGCATTTCTTGTTTAAGAGTTCTCATTCTTCAGGTTCCTTTACTGTCCGTGTTCTTTGAGCTTCTGGTCTCGTGTATTTCAGGATTAGTTTCAAACTCTTGTTCAGTTTGTGATCTCAGTCGGTGTTTATGGATCGTTTGTAGGTGAGCCGTGACGGAGCGAGTGAGTGAACTCGTCTTCTCGCCCCCCGTGCGTTTAGAAGGAGTTTAATTCGGGATGAGTGAGCGGATCAGGACGCTTTAAGCTCACTGCAGCACACGGGCCTCGTCTCATTTACAGCACACTCTCACAGCAGCATCTCGGAGAGGTTTGAAAAGAAAACACACACAGAGTCATGAATAAACTGTCAGCGAAGGTCTCTCCGTGCTCCACCCCTCCACCTGCCATACTGCACACGGCCTCCACCTCAGGTACGACTCGGCTGTGTTTTAATTCACTCTTAGATAAAAAGAGACTTTTAGTGAGATTACACACTGGAGGGTTTGATTTTCTCACTTTAGCATCTTTCCTTTAGTTTCTTACGGGGATTTAAACCTGTCTTCAGGACTGTAGGCTGCAGGACGGTGATGTGAGATGTGATGTTTACTACAGCGGTGATATTTATGATATAAAAGTGTAGAGCTCATAAAGCACGGTGTTTATATGATCACTTTTAATCCACTTTACAGCATCACATTCAGTTCTGTTCATGTTTCTGTAGAATTATTGCCTTACAGAAATGAGATAAACTGGGTTTAACGTACGCGTGTGAGTGACGTGCCTCCCTCAGGTCCTCCCTGCCCTGACTCTGCCGATGGAAACTGGACGTGTTTATTTCTCTTTCTGTCTGTGCAGAGGCCGACGTGAGGAGTGAGGAGTGTGTGTCGGTGCAGGACTCGGGGCTGAGCGAGCGTCCGTGGCGGTGTCCGGTCAGCGCGATGCTGCGGTTAGCGGCGGGCGTGGTGATGGGCGTCGGCATGGCGACGGCATGGGTGTGGGCGGCTCACAGCGCTAAACAAACTCTCACACACTTTAATGCTCCTTTTTTCATCTTTTGGTTCTGCAGCATCTGGAACCTGCTGATGTTCCCTCTGTATTACGGCGGACATTTACTGACAGAGAAACACAGAGAGACGCCCACAGCTCGGTTCAGGTCAGTTTCAGAGCAGATCACATAAAATAACCACAGTTTAAAGGTGGGAGGAGTCATCAGAGTGAGGACTCATGAGTGTAATTACACTGTAATACTGCAGTAATCTTCATGTTATAGCACCTTTATTGCGATAATTCAAACATTAATAAACATATCAGTGATGAATATTACATCTGGAGTTTATAAGGCTGCGTTTAAATTAAAGTGAAAAACAAAGCTGCTTATTTAATTTGATTTTAATTTAATTTAGATGTCTCTAAAGCTGATTATCGCTAATCTGATTTTAAAAGCTAATTCTGTCAGATTAACGTGGAGCTAAACAAACACCCGCACCTCGTCACTTAAACCCTTCATCACTTAAACACCTCCAGAACATTGAAACCTGAACACTTTCATAAGCACATCAGCAGCAGCTTCACATCGAAATAAAGTCTAGATTTTTAGAACTAAATTAGTAATAACTTGGATAACATTATACTAACATCAAAAACATGCTAATGTAAACGTGTGTGTGTGTGTGTGTGTGCGTGTGTAGGAGGTGTGTGCGGTTCCTTGGTGATGGGGAGGTGACAGTGAGGGTGTTGTTGAGGTTCTCCGCTCCGTTCTCCGTGTTCTGGAGTGTGTCGGGGTTCCTGTACCTGCGCGCTCTCAGCAGGACGTCAGTGACGGACTGCAGCGCTGTGATGTGCTGTAACTCCGCCTTCACCTTCCTGCTCACCTGGATCGGCCTTAAGGAGCGCTTCCTGGGAGTCAGGGTCTCATAACACACACACACACAAATACACACACACACACGTACACACAGATACACACTCACACACACACAAATACACACACAAATACACAAACACACTACAGATTCTGTACAGCAAAATTCATCTACTCTCTCTATCTATCTATCTATCTATCTGTCTATCTACTGTATATGTCTCTCTTTCTCTCTCTCTGTCTCTCTCTCTCTCTCTGCCTCTCTCTCTCTCTCTCTCTCTCTCTCTGTCTCTCTCTCTCTGTCTCTCAGGTGGTAGCAGTGATCCTCGCTATAACAGGAATTGTGATGTTAGCGTACTCTGATGGTTTCTACAGCGACTCTATCACCGGAGTGGCGCTGGGGGTCGGATCAGCCTCCTGCTCTGCGCTGTATAATGTGTGTGTGTTATATATGAATATATATATATACATATGAGTGACACTGTTCAGCATTTGTGTGTTCAGTATTCGTGTGTTCAGTATTTGTGTGCTCAGTATTTGTGTGTTTGTTCATGGCTGTGTTTCAGTAACAGTGCCTCTCTCGGCTGTGTTTCATTGCGTAGGTGTGGTACAGGAAGCGAGTAGGGACACTTGATCCCGGCCCAGCAAGCGCGGTGTTGTGCTGTGTGGGTCTGTGTGCGCTTGTGTTGTACTCGTGGGTTTGTGTGCTGCTGTACGTCACACACGTTGAGTTCTGGCCTCCGTCTCAGCCCGTGCCCTGGAACACACTCTGCATCACGGCGTCGCTGCTGCTCGGTACACACTCCTACACACACCAAGTGCACTACAGAGGGACACTACACTGAGCAATGTTTCAGTAGTGATGTCACATGCATGCTGTAACTCTGTGTGTGTGTGTGTGTGTGTGTGTGTGTGTGTGTGTGTGTGTTTTATAGTGTTTAATGTGCTAGTGAACATGGGAGGAGTGTGCACTTACCCTGCACTCATCTCACTCGGAGTCCTGCTCACGGTTCCAGCCAGCACAGGTTCAGACTCACTGCAGTCACATGACCACCTGCAGTCACATGACCACCTGCAGTCACATGACCACCATACAGTCATTATTAGCTGTCCAGTCTCACAAACTGCAGCTGTTACCTGTTATAAGACAGTACTAATGTCGTGTGTGTGATAGTTTGCCTACACCGTGCTAATACACGTTTAACAGTGTTCAGAGTCTGCAACTTAAATCTTTTCAACTTAAAACTTTACTAAAAAGTTACATCAAAATTTAAAAAAACAACTTCCTCGTCACTGTGTGTAAATATTCCTCAAACTTCCTCATCTTCAACGTCACCATCAAACCGTCAGCCTGCGGCGCTGGACGTGGCGCCGCTCCTCACTCGCACCGATATCACACAAGAAACACGCACAAGATCAGAAACTGAGACACGCCCCTGTTTTACATAAACTCCACCCACACGGGTGTAACTCTAACGCTAAGTTACTGAGGTCTGAAAACTGATGTGTGTAATTTCAGTATTAAATCCTCTGTGTGTGTGTGTGTGTGTCTCTCTCTCTGTGTGTGTGTGTGTGTGTGTCTCTCTCTCTCTGTGTGTGTGTGTGTGTGTGTCTCTGTGTGTGTGACTCTCTGTGTGTGTGTGTGTGTGTGTGTCTGTCTGTCTGTGTGTGTGTGTCTGTGTGTGTGTGTGTGTGTGTACACAGCAGTGGACGTGTGGGTGATGGAGGCTCCGCCCCTCAGTGACATGCGCTCGGCGGCACTGGGTTTGATCTCGGCTGCGTTTGTGCTGCTGCTGTTTCCGGAGGATTGGGACGAGAAAACTCTGCAGTGGATCAGTTCAGTGTGGAGTCAAAAAACACTCAACACCTAACACTCAACACTGATTAACACTGATTAACACTGATTAACACTTCCCTTTAACACTTCATAGCTTTCTCTCTTGTTCGTGCTGAACTGCGTATAAAAGTGTATAATAATAAAATTACTGTTTAAAATGTTTATTGTGTTTTATGTGTTAATGATTAATCCTACATTAGTGTGTGAGTAAATGTTGTCGTACTGTGCACTGAATCACAGTACGACGTTTTATAATTTTACTTTAAAGGATTTGACTGAATGAAAGGCAAAATCATAAAAATCTGTAAAAAGAAATGATGTTTTTATTTTGAATCCATGATGAAATCTGTAAAGTTTACTGCAGACTCATCGAGTGTTTGTTTTAGACTGCGTGCAGCTGAGACATCCGGCTGTGTGACAGCAAACCGCTCACACACACGTCTTTAAATATATTAATAACAAAATTATTAATAAATCTCTGAATAACTGAGATCAGAACGATTTAACTGATTTTAAATCGGAAACACGCTTTCGCCGGAGCGCGTCACTGTCCTTTAACAGCGCAGTCTGCTCTGTCGTGTGTTAGTCCTCACTCACAGTCTGGGTTCTGCGCTGCTGTGTAGATGTTAATATTTTATTTTTATAAGCAGTGTGTTAAGGTGTGTGCAGTGAGTGGTGTTTGGTGAGCAGTGTGTTAAGGTGTGTGTGCAGTGAGTGGTGTTTGGTGAGCAGTGTGTTAAGGTGTGTGTGCAGTGTGTTAAGCTGTGTGCAGTGAGCGGTGTTTGGTGAGCAGTGTGTTAAGGTGTGTGAGCAGTGTGTTAAGCTGTGTGAGCAGTGTGTTAAGCTGTGTGCAGTGAGCGGTGTTTGGTGAGCAGTGTGTTAAGGTGTGTGAGCAGTGTGTTAAGCTGTGTGAGCAGTGTGTTAAGCTGTGTGCAGTGAGCGGTGTTTGGTGAGCAGTGTGTTAAGGTGTGTGAGCAGTGTGTTAAGCTGTGTGAGCAGTGTGTTAAGCTGTGTGCAGTGAGCGGTGTTTGGTGAGCAGTGTGTTAAGGTGTGTGAGCAGTGTGTTAAGCTG
>CM074990.1:121795-123828 GCA_037576825.1 Pangasius krempfi | reverse complement strand
TTAATTAATTAGTAAATAATTAATTTATATATATATATATATATATATATATATATATATATATATATATATATATATAGTTATATAGTTATATAGTTATATAGCCTATTTAAATGGGATTTTAAAACTAAATTAAGATACTAAAATTATTTTTAAAAAATGGCTCAGCATCTTTTTAAAACAAACATTTTCTAAAAATCATTTTGTTTTAATTATCTTATACATCCATATAAATATATATAAAATTTAACTATACATATATATATATATTTATATTTAATATAAACAGAGAGGCGCGCGCGTTACATGAAAACTTAATGGCGCGTACGTAATGACGTCACTCCGGCCGTTGCCGAGGCTACTGGCGGAAGTTCTGTCGCGTTCACCTGTTGCTCGTGCGAACAGGAAGAAGAGAAACTCGGTCATAGTTTCATCCGCGCGAAGGAGGTTACATTAAACTGTATATAAAAAATTATTTGGAAGAGTGATGGATAAATTAAAGAAAGTTCTGAGCGGTCAGGATGGAAATGACGACATGAATGTGCTGCAGGTAACAAGGAGAAATAACTTACACTTTATTTCATTTCACACTTCATGTGACACAGGCCTTGTAGCTGTGACTGTTTACTAGTTTAACTAGCAGTCATTAACTCAGAGGAAGTCTGCGTTTGGTTTATAAAATATCTGTTTACTAGTTTAACTAGCAGTCATTAACTCAGAGGAAGTCTGTGTTTAGTTTATAAAATATCTGTTTACTAGTTTAACTAGCAGTCATTAACTCAGAGGAAGTCTGTGTTTGGTTTATAAAATATCTGTTTACTAGTTTAACTAGCAGTCATTAACTCAGAGGAAGTCTGTGTTTGGTTTATAAAATATCTGTTTACTAGTTTAACTAGCAGTCATTAACTCAGATGAAGTCTGTGTTTGGTTTATAAAATGTCTGTGACTGTTTACTAGTTTAACTATCAGCCATTAACTCAGAGGAAGTCTGTGTTTGGTTTATAAAATATCTGTGACTGTTTACTAGTTTAACTAGCAGCCATTACCTCAGAGGAAGTCTGTGTTTGGTTTATAAAATATCTGTGACTGTTTACTAGTTTAACTAGTTTCTCAGGAGTTAGATGCTAATCTATGATCGTATTTTATTTTAATTAATTAAATCTGTCATCGGGCTTCATCGAGCCCTAATTTAGATTTTAAAAAAAGTTTAAATTAAAAAGTTAAATTAACATTTAATGAGCGTTTATTGTTGCTTTGCTTTTACTTCAGATTGTTTTATTTATTATTTATTTATTTATTATTTATCTTTTATGCATTATAGTTTTATCTTTTATTACTTTTTACATTATTTTAATTATTTTACCTTTTTTCTAATTTGCACACACTTTCTTTATTATACATTTGAATAATATTATTTTAAATATATTTATATTATTTTTCTTTCTGTTCCTGCTATCATTTATTGCATCGCACCGTAATTTATTTTACTATTTTATTATTTTTTTTAACCAGGTGTTTTCTCCTTTTTTTTTTTTTTTTTTTTTTTTTTTTAAATTATTTCTGTTTTTAAATAATTTTTTTTAAACCCACAATAGAACAGTGTAATAGAACTAGTGCTATAAAAATGATAGGAAAAATTTTGAATCTTCATTGAAACTTATTTTGTTTTTATTAATTTGTTTGTTTGTTTGTTTGTTTAACATTATCATATTTATTACAGAATTTTCGAACTTTATATAATTTTTCTATAGTACATTAATAGTATTTAAGTTATTGTACCTTTTATTATATTTTGTCCACACTTTTTGTGATCTATTTTATATTGTTATTATTTTCTGTCCGTTACTGTAATTACTTCTTGCGCTATTATTGTGCCTCGTCCACTATTTCACTACTTTTGACTACGTTTTGTTGCTTTATTTCTCTGGGATTTTTGCTTCTCACTTTAAAGCACTTTGTGTTATATTATAATTAATTAATTAATTTAAAAAAAAATAAGATTTCTGGAGATAAGGAAAGATTTATCTCATAAA